>JAJONR010011232.1:0-11334 GCA_029582245.1 Solanum etuberosum | reverse complement strand
GGCAGCAACAAGAAAGGGACGGGAAAAAATGGGTTTGAATCTGGTTGGGGTCTTTGGGTGGTGGACTCGTCGGATTCCGGTGGAACTCCGGTGAGCTTATCACCGGAAAATTATGAACACTAAAAGGAATTTCTAAAGACTAAAAAAAAAACTGAAAATTATCCCCTAAATTTTATCCACCACCCTCTAACTTAATGACCAATCTATTCTTTAAATAGGAAATTGAAAACCATCAATAATATAATACCACTATCTTAAAACCATGGGCTAAAATCACTAGCTTAATAAAATATCTGCATATGAAAAGTTATCTGTATTTGAATGAATTTCTGGACTGTGCAAAATATCAAAAGTGAATATTAACAAATGTAACGAATAAAATGAATATTAAAAAATATAATAAACGTAACAAACGACATATGAAAAATGCAATTTAGCAGAAATAACAATTTAATAAAAATGAACAAATATCTGAACGTAGTCAACTCGCTGTGACAAAAAATATGTAATTAAAATTAATTGATAAAAAATCCTGAAATTTTGACAAATAATGATAAATATCGATAAACTTATTTAAAATTATAAAAATGTATTTTGAACTATTAAATAAATAAAACTTGAAAATTGCGAATTTTGAAAATGTTAGGCCAAACTTGGGTGTCAACAATTAACATGGGAGATCTTGAAAATCGACGATAATTTCTTCATCGACCAATTTTAACATATAACATATATTAATTAAAATTAAATTTTCGTCTTTTGAAATGGGGAGGCTTCGAAACCGACGGAGAGATTTTTTCATTGGCCAATTTTAACATGTAAGGAATATATTCAATTATAATAATATAAATAAGGAATAAGAATAACAAAAACATCACTTCAAAACAATAAACAGTGGATATAAATATAGCAGCCAATGATAAATCAGTTTAGTGCATAACAATTGCGACATAACAAAGCATTACACTAATTTTCCTAAGATAAACACTAAAACAATAATAATATAACGAGAACAAGGTAAATAATTTGACGGATAATATAAAAAAATCAATCACAAAATATTTTATATAATTTCAACATCCTGGAAACATTTTTAGGAAGAATCACTAAAATAAATTTATACAAAACAATTAACCCATAAATATTAATAAAATAATGCTAACATACAAAACACAATCTACAGAAATAATTACTTCACCCAGGAAAAATATCAATTACTTTGCAATCATAAAATAGAGACTAAACAAAACTTAAAAAGAGAAAGAAGGGTATGTATGTTACCGGAGAACATTGGATCTGGTTGTTTCTTGTGACCGATTCCGAGGAGAGCATGGGTTTTGGTCGGAATCGTGGGTGTTGTCATTGTTGCTGCCTGGAGGAGCTCGTGGAGCTGCTGATTTGTTGGAGCTAATAGCTCGCTAGTTCGTCGTACATGGCGACACAACAGTGGTCTCGTTTGGAGTTCACAAACTGGTAGATTTCGCCATCATCGCGGCTGCTTCTCGCGAGCTCAGAGCTCATTTCGCCAGAGGTCGTTCGCGGATCTGGTTCGATGTAGTAGTTGCTGTGATTTCATTGAGTTGCTTTTAGTGGTTATTTTTGTTTTTTGGAGGTGGTTCTTTGTCGGAGTTGCCAGTGAGCTCAGAGTTCACCATTAATAGTGAAACTCGAGCAAGGAGGAAGGAAGCAACAGTGGTGCTGGGTTTATTTTTGGTCTGGTTCGGGGTTTTTGGAGTGGGGTTCGGTTTTTGGAGGTTTTGGTTTTAAGAAGGGGTCTGGTTCGTGGTCTTCCGGTGAGGTTTCGCCGGAAAAATGGAGAAGAGGGAGATGGGTGTGTTTGGTTTGCTGTTGTGTTGTTGTTTGGTAGTTGTTTGTTGTTGTTGTTAACTGCTCTATTTGGTGGTGTTTCCGGCGAGGTTTCACCGAGAAAAAAGAGAAAATGAATTGGGGTTTTGAGGTTGCCGGAGCTTCGCCAGATTTCGGTGTGGTGGTGACCGAAAAGTTAATGAATAGTGAAATCCTTTTTGTGAATAAAAATCTGAAAATTTACAACTCTCATCTAAAAAATAATTCACCACCCCTTAACTTAATGACCAAATTATTCTTTAAGTAGGCAATTGAAAACCACCAATAGTGCAATACCATTATTTTAAAACCGTAGACAAAACCACCGGTTAATAAAATATCTGTGTATGAAATCTTATCCATATCAGAATGAATTTCTGGGCTGTGCAAAATATCAAATTGAATATATTAACAAATTTAACGAATCAAATAAATATTAAAAAATGTGATGAACGTAATCAATGACATGTAAAAAATGCAATTTAACAGAAATAATGAGTTAATCAAAAATGAAAAAATATTTGAACGTAGTCAACCGGCTGTGACAAAAAATATGTAATTAAAATTAATTGATAAAAAATCTTGAAATTTTGACAAATAATGATAAATATCAATAAACTTATTTAAAATTATAAAAAAATGTATTTTGAACTATTAAATAAATAAAACTTAAAAATTACGAATTTTGAAAATATTAGGCCAAAATTGGGTGTCAACAGGTAGTGTAGGTGAATCTTAAATGAGTATCCTCGTCGTGCCACGACGTTAAATAAGGCACTTCTTGGGAGGCAACCCAAGTGTTTAAGTTTTTAATATTATTGTTTGAATAACGGGTGTTGAATGTGCAGGTTGAAAAGTTGAGATTTTGGGGAAATGGGCAGTTAAGAGAGCTCAAAGTGCAGTCTACGTCTCACCAAACAGGTCGGCGAGCCCAACTTGGACCGTCGTTTGAACCACCCAGCTTGCTGGAGGTTCTGTAAAACTCGGCGAGCTAAAGTGCTACTCGCACATCGCCGAGTGGGTCGGCGACGTAAGTCATGGGCGCCGACTGGCGCGCGAAGTGAAGAGTCATTAAGGCCAAACCGTTTTAAATTCAAAATTCTCCCTCATTTCATACTTTTCGACTTCCAAAATTTCACAACCGCACAATTTCTTACTTACGTACTAGTTTTCTTACCTTTTGTTTGGGATCAATAACTCGGGGGAGGATTTTTGGATTCCTTGCTAGCCTAGCTTTTCCAATTCTCTGCATCTGAGGTAGGTTTTTCGAACCCTGCTTTTACATTTTAGTGAAATCAAATGCATGATCATTGTGTGGTTGTTCTCTGTGTATAATTTTGATTTGTTGCTTGTGTGGTGTTAATGCATGCCTGTATTTAGTTTAAATTGTTGAGGACTGGCCGTAAATTGTGAAACTCTGTGCTTTTTTTTGTTAAATCGGTTGGGTTGTGTTGAATTTCTTGTGGGTCTAGTGTGGGTGAAGTTTGAGTAACTCCAAATTGTGTAAATTATCGGATTTTTCTATGTGGTTTTGATCCATGGTATTTGTACTTTGTTTTGAATTGTAAATGGTTTTGAACTAATTTTAAAATTTACCACGTCTTGATGTGTTTGATTGTGGTTTTTCTCTTGCAATTTCGAGTGTCGGTTGTGGTCAATACTGATGAATTGAATAGTGCTCTCAATTGAACGATATGAATGTGCGGCTACGATGAGGCAAATTGAGTTACATAGGTCATATGTGAACTTCTAGCATCTCGTTGTGACTAGCCGGTTGTTGAGTCGATCTCTTGTGATGATCATTGTACGCTAGCTGAAAAGTGTAGAGTCTTGTTTGATAATTGTGTCGAATGCCATGTGTGGTGAGGTTGTCTTGAATATTGTGCTTGATGAAGCCTAGAACTTGCCCTGTTAGTCCAATTGATTGATTAAAGCAAGCGATTGAAATGATCTTAGGCAAAATTTGGGAAGAGTGAACCGAAAATTGATATTATACCTCTTTGTGGCCACCTTGTGAGAGTGTGAACCTAGCTTGGCACCCTTTGAGCCTACCCTTTTCTTTAGAAGAAAGTTGAACAACTTTGACCTCTTTGTCCCATCACCTATAACCTTCATGAAGTATTTGTTCGTTTGAATAGCCAACTTAGGCCAAAATCCTAAGTTGGGGTGTGGTGAAAAAGAAGAAAAGTCAAGAAGTAGTAAAAATCCCCCTTTGAAATAATGGTTTGAAAAAGATAGAACCCCTCAATGTAAAAAAAAAAAAAAGAACAGAAAAAGTTGAAAATGGAAAAAGACTGAAAAAGAAATAAAGTGTGTGAAAGGAGCAAAAGAAATGAGGTATCCAATGAATCATGCTTAGTTGAATAATAGGATGGATTGTGAACATGTTTGAATGTGAAAAAGAAGGAGAAAAAATGATTTACAGGCCATATTTCATGAAGGTAGAAGCCACTAAGCCAAAATGATCATACCTTTACACTCAGCCCCGTTACGAGCCTTGAAAAAAACCTTTGTGATCTTGAGTGAGCTGAAAAGAATGTTTATTGGAAAATAAGGGCAAGCTTATGGGCAAAGTCATGCATGTGTTCATCTTTGTGAGTGTGAGAGTTGTCTTTGATTCCAAGATTATAAATTGTTGATGAATTTTGTGCGAGCATGGAATCATTCTTGGTCTGAGGGGATTTGAATGCTTTTGTTGAGCTTGAACTTACATTTGAGGCAAGCATTGTGAGCTTGAGTCTATTTGATAATGGTTAGTCACAATTTGAAACTTAGAGTGCACAATTGAACATTGTATGTGTAGTTTAAACCTCTTGTGTGCATTTGTATTGAGTCTTGAGTAGCACTGCTTATAGAGGTCCTAATTGAACTGATTGATCTTAAGTTTTACTTAAGGACAAGCAAAAGTTTATGTTGGGGTGTTGATGAGTCTGAGATTTCGACTCATTTAGGGATTTGTTTTCATAGTTTTATTTTACTCAATGCCTAATTTATGCTCTAAACTAATGTTAAAGTGTTGATTTGCAGCAATGAAGGCTAAGGAGCAAGGAAAGGACATTACTGGACAAAAAGGAGTGAAAAAGCTGAAGAAGTTGAAGAAAGGCAATCCAAGTGATCGCCAAGACCACTCGGCGAGGCGCTGAGTGGCTCTTTAGCTCGCCAAAAGTTTCAGCATGCCAGCCCTGGGAAAGAACCTACTTGGCGATGGAAATGGACCGTCAGCGGACCGCCGAACGAATCGGCGACCTCGATCCTGATCGCCTAAAGTCACAGAACACTGAGGATAAAGAGCCAAGGTAAACCGGCGATGAAATGGAGCAAAGGGCACGTCGCCGACTTGGTTGGTGATGCTCGATTTACTTCGCCTAATTGTCCTGAAGGCCAAAATTTGAGAAACTATAAATTGATATTTGAAAAGCAGAAAGAGCATATGGTGGAATCCAAAGTCGAGTCTTATCCAGTTTTTCATGAGTTTTCCATTGTAGAACTTAGAGCTTTTGAGACTTGATTTTTAGGAATTTTCAATTGGGTTTTTGAATTAAGTTGATTTGAAGCATTGTAGAGATTTGGGAACCATTACCCAGTTCATGGCTAACATAATTGGTAATTGTTTCTTCTTTTTTATGATGTGTGGCTAAAACCCCAATTCTTGGGGTGTGATTAATTATTTTAATTAGCTTATGGGTATTGTTGTTTACTGATTTAAATGCTTATTTGAAGTGGATTTAATCGATAGCTGTGTATTAATCTATGAATTGTATTTGCAAATGCAATTCTATCTTAGTGTTCTGGGCTTGCTTGAGAAAAAAATTTAGAACTAAGGTTTTCAATTGATGATTGTTGTTGTGGGTTCATCTCGAGAGAGTGAATTCTAAGCTCGATTCTACCTATCTAGCTCGAGAGAGAGTAGATAAATTATTGGGTTGTTTATAGTATTAAGCTTGTCGAGGTTCGAGAGAACTCGCTTGAATCGTAATATTTGTTTGTTAGAGAGTTATTGCATCTATAGTCTAGTCTACCCACTGATATTTAGCAATTGCTAGTAAATTACAATTACCCATATAGCGAAATTAACCTATAATCGATCACATCCCCGAGAATTCCTCTCTACTTATTATTTTCCCTGTTTTCATAATTGTTTAGTTGTTAATTGACAAACCATTTCCCCCATCTGACATTTGTGTCACCCCTTTCGATTTATCTAAATGTTTTCAATAATTTTTATTCCTATAACCGATTAGACCACATTTATAACTTCATAAATGAATTCGAACTTGTACCGCTTCCTGTGGGTTCGACCCCAACTCTTCGTTGGGTTTTATACTAGATTACGATCGCCTACACCTAGTATTAGATGAGGTGTAGTTGAGCGTTTATCACATAGCTGAGTAATATTTGATTGGATCAATGATATAGGGATAATGATATTCATTTGACATAAATCAACATATAGTACTCTCCATTTGAGTTAGCTTTTATTCTAAATTTGTTGGAGTGAATATCTGACATCACATATGTATGTTGCATGAGTAGTTATTTTTTCATCATAATTTATCGTTCAAGATGCATGGATATCCATGAGATGTGTTTTGTATTTTAATGTTCAATGCATACATAAACATGCTGATTTTTAAAAAATAGTATTCAGATAATGTAAATAGTTTTAGAATTGTGTTCTTTGTTCTTGATTCGTGTATTTATTTCACAAATATTGATATGTGATAAGAATTTTCGAACGAAAAAAAATTAACTTCTATCTTGACCAAATAACGTATTCAACCAAATTAATCATAGTTTTGGAATTCGAAAAAAATGACTCTGATTGATTTGAAATTTGGTAGATTCTTAAGAACGACCTAGTAAGATTTTTTTTTTTTTTAATCCTTATATGAGTTTTTGGCCTTATTTGGTTATAGGGGTCCCTCCCTTGATTACCAAGATTAAATAGTTGTGAATTATTAGTTTCATGTGCTGACTTAGACCTTCCTCCAAATCGGATGAAATTAATACAAGTCACTATGTATTTAATTGCTAGTTTTGATAATTTGTATTAACTCTCCTAAACTGAGTAATATATGATTGGATCAATGTAACTAGGGTGATTTTCACTTGACTTAAACTAATAGTAGACTCTCTATCTGAGTTAGATCTGGATAAGTTTATAGAGAGAATATTGATCATTGTATATGTGTATTGCATGAGTAGTTCTCCAATCCCATCGATTGGCTATTCGAGATGCATGTATATATATGTATAAATGAGCCCTGAATTTTGTTATTTAGGATTATTCGACATATTATGATCTATTAATGCATTATATCTCAAATTCTCAATAGACTTTACGGACTCACTTAGTACTACTCAAGTATTTCTTTCGATAGAGAAAAGATATTAATTCAAAAAAAATGCATTGTATATTTTCATGTTAGAAGAAATTATTTTCGGTTTCTAGCTAAATAAGAGATGGATACTTAATGTATTTTTCTTGTAACTCTTCTTTTATTGAGTTTGATAAATATGTTATATCTTATGGTATATTGATGTATAAATTTTTTATTAGTATTATCTCTCATTAATTGAACTATATTAATTTGTCTCATAAGAGAAAATATCTTTTAAATTGAATGAAACTTATTTGTACACTAGCATCTACGTCATTTATTCTGGATAGAACTTTGAGGTTGAATAAAGAATGGACATATAGGTTCATTGAAAGTGAAGTAACTACCAACATGTGAGTCATGTTTAGAAAGAAAAATGACTAAGAGACCTTTCCTGTTAAAAAGGAAATAAAGCTAGTGGTAAGTTAAAATTAATATATTCTGATTTATGCGGTAAATGATCATTCAGTCAAGAGGTGAATTTGAGTATTCTGAGATTTTCAGAAAGTTACTCATGATATGATTTTTTTTTTGATGTTTTGTAAGTCAGAATGTCTTGATAAACTCAAAATATTTTATGAAAAATGAAAATAGCATCATGTAAAATATATAAAGTCACTGCAATCTGATTGTAGTGATGTATACCTATCTCCGGAGCTGATGAGTCACTTATCTGATAGAATAATTGCATTTCAATTGTCTACACCAAACACTTTATAATAGATTGGTGTAAAAGAGAAAAGAAATAGACTCTTATGAAGATGATAAGATTAATGATTGGCTTATTTTGTTGTTGTTTTGTTTCTTTTGGGATATGTTCTAAGAACTACATATCACATTTGAATTCAATTCCTTTCAAATTAAGAATGAAATGTGGGCGTGTTAATTGAATATCATAAAAGAATAAAGAAAGTTTATTTTATTGTCCTAAAGAAAATAAGGTAATTGTTAACACAACTGTCAGATTTCTAGAAAAGGACTATTTAGTAATCCATGTTCCTAGAAGTAAACTAGTTTTACAGGAACTAAACAAAGAAATAACAGATGAGTCAGTTGTAAATTTAGACGCTCAAGAACCTCTAATCGGTATGTCAGAATTGACGTTCCATTGCATTTAAGTAGTGGGAGAAACATTACTAGACATAAGAAAACTACTACCTTAAGTAGTGTGAGTGATGTTGGAAAAATTAAAAAACACTACATAAAAAAGTTGTTAATATTTCAATAGCAAAAGGTTTTGAGGAAAATATTAAGACTCAAGAACATGAAAGTGTGACTATTGTAGTAGTACTTAGTCGTAGTGGGAGAATCATAACGAAGATTGAATTGTTTTGTATGTTTAAGAGGACTTTCATGATAGAACTCCTCAAAAGAAGTAAACTTTTGAAGGGTTTCATGATAGGGCCTCTGAAGATCTAATACAAAATTGATAAGTTACGACAAAACACTACTAGACGAAGTTGCATAAGAAAATAACGTAGTGAGATCCTTTTGATAAGAAATATAAAAGGAATATCCGTGAAAGTTGTAAATGCATTGTTACAGTCTAAGTGAAAGATTGTTAGGGTGTATACTATTAATCATGAGTTTAGAAATAGTATTCTAACAATTTTCAAGATTAAATATCTTAGTAGGAGATTGTTAGGGTATATACTATTAACCATGCATTTAATATAGTACATTATAACAATCGTGATGGTTAAAAGTCTAAGTGGGAGATTGTTGAGATATATACTATTAACCATATGTTTAGATATAGTATTTATGATAGAATAATCATTTATTCATTTTTAATATATCATAAATTTGTTTATGGTGTCTGTTTACTTATGTAGTAGATGATTTAGTGTATAGAGTTTTAGCTTATACACAGAAGATTAAATCATCGGTTCTTATAAGTACAAAGTTTTTTGTTGACAACATAAGAAGGGAATTTGACATGTCATCGGTACGATTGTAGCACAAGATTATATGTAGTTTATCTTGATTATGTGAATGATATAGTTCAAATTTCTTGTGCTAGTGCATTTTGATTGTATTGAACGGGACCGAGTAGAGATAGTTGCTTTAGACTGACTAACAAAAGAATATTCTCTTTACTATTAAATATACTTGTATTCTTAATCCTGGTATAACTATTATGATCTGTATATGTTAATTATCGCTTTGATTTATTAAAAGGTGAGATTCTAAGATGGGTCAATATGCCTAGTAGATTGGATGATAATAATATATATTGGTGAAATAATAAGTTAGTTGACGGAATCCATGTCTCGATATAGAGATTGATGATATGTCTTTTTGAGAAGCTTATAAGTTTTCATCGTGTCAAACCTTGCAAGTGGATTTATGAATCCGACACATGAAATAAGTTAAGCAGTGCTATAAAGAAAATTGATCATTAAATTAAATTCATTAGTAATTTAATTTATTGATTAGTATTTGTAATCTTAAAATGGGGAATTACATATGTGTTTAATGAGGAATTTCGAAATATAAATAGAGGAGTGCAATTACGAATTTCTAGTGGAATGATTTGTGATTTATTATGGTAAGAGTAATTCAAATTAATTATTTAGAATTATTTTCATAATAGGAAGTCTCAGTAATTAATTTTGTGGTCCCTACCATGTCCATATTTAACTAGAACTCAAAATCTATTCTAAGGGTAAAAAGAGAAGTATGTGTCTTTCTCTATTCTAAGGAAAGGGGGAAGTACATGTCTTTTTCTATTCTAAGGAAAGTGAGAAGTACATTCTTTTTCTATTCTGAGGAAAGGGAGAAGAACATGTTTTTTTCTATTCTAAGGAAAGACTGTGTGTTTCTTCTCCTCCTTGGACTAGGTAAAAATCTCTATAAATAGTGATTCTTTTATCCCTTGAAGTAGAATAAGTTTCATATACGATACTTGTCCACCCAAGTGTTGAGATAGTTCGGAAGTGAACTTGGAATCACTGTAGAAGACCATAGAACTGCCGTTCAATTTGTGGACTAGCTTGTGGATTCGCTTGAAAGTTCTAGCTTGTGGATTCGCTTGAAGGTATCTGCTCACGCTTCAAGATGTAATTCTTGAATTAAATTTCAGAAAGTTTATGTGCTCTAACATGATTGTAGTTGTTCTAGCATAAACTATGTGTTTTCTATTATTCATGTAAGTTGTATGATTCTGGTATGCTTCCGCTGTGCATATAAGTTTTCCAACAATTGTGGCATCAAAACCTATAGCAATTAAGTGAATCTCAATATCGAGTACCCATGACAGGTAATTTTTTCCAAAAATATCTAGTGTCACAAACTAAAGTTTGAATAAATTCGACATGATAAAATTATAAGTGAATTAAATAAGAATATAATACCTTTGTAAGTAGAAACTTTGTGTTGATAATGTAATATAAAGTAACTGAAAGCAATATAAGTATAATGAGAAGAACACAATAAATATAGATGAAAGAGAGAACTTTTCTTCTATTCAAGTGTGTCATACAAATAGTGAAAGATATCTCTATTTATAGTGATGAGATATCACCCCAACGATCACTATGTTAATTGTACAAATTAGTGGATACGTAGTTATCCAAAAAGGTTCATATCACCTTGAAAATATACATGTATGATTGATATAAGACAACTTTGTTAGAGAGGTTCATATCCACTTTATTTTGATCAAAATAAAACAGCGCATTCCGATAATTCTTCCATACATCTTATTCTTCAATAGGTTGCATAATTTCTTAGGTTGCCTTCAAAAAGTTGCTCTATACAAAATTAAAGAACTTTATGGTGTGATTGATATAAGACAACTTTGTTAGCGAGGTCCCCCACGGAGGAAAAAAAAGCTAAAGTTGAGAAGAAAAGGCAAATTAAATCTTGACCCATGATCACCTTTGAAAAGGAAATAAGAAAATAATAATAATAAATTAAATAGGTAACATCAAGTGAAAAAAACAAAAGTTCTTCTTTTGGATATCTCCCTTTCACCAATTATTATTATTATTATTATTATTATTGTTGTTGTTGTTGTTGTTGTTGTTGTTGTTGTTGTTGTTGTTGTTGTTGTTGTTGTTGTTGTTGTTGTTGTTGTTGTTGTTGTTGTTGTTGTTGTTGTTGT
>JAJONR010011230.1:5000-11684 GCA_029582245.1 Solanum etuberosum | reverse complement strand
ATATCTTATCTATTATTTTGTCCTTTCGGGTTTTTTCATATTTTTTATAGAGTTCATGTAATTTCTTAATTATTTTAATTTCTTTCTTATTATTATAAGATTGTTTTGTCATTATTCATCCTAAGGGTAATTTGTATGAACTTGGTTGGAGAAATGATCTTAGGCTTTCTTTGATTGTCCTTGTAGTCCACTTAGCCTAAGGATCCCACCTTTGCACTAAACATATCCCTATTTGTCCCCTTTGAGCCTTATCCTTTTTATTGGAAACCTTATTACAAGCCTTGAACCTTTTTGAAAAGTAACCTTCTTTTGATCCCTTTCTCTCCTTGAACTTAAGAATTGTAAAAGTTGAGGCTAAAATCCTGAGTGGGGGTGTTATAGAAAGATTATAGATGAATGCTAACCATATGAGGGCTTGATAAAAAAAAGAGTTTGAGAATGGAGGAAAAGTTTCAAAGAAAATGATATGAAATGTGCATTGAGTTGAAAAGTGAAGAAAAGTGGTTGATTGAAAAGTTGTTTTGTAGTGTTCAAGTAGGGCGTAGTAACTTGTACCTAAATGATATCCTAAATTTCCCTAAGTCTACATTACAAGATTAACAAAGTCCTTTTAGAGCTCTAACCAAATGTAGTTGAATCAATGTTGTTTGAAAATATGGGCATGCCTATGGTGTGACATTTATGTGCATGAGATGATTCATTTTGAGTGTGAGTGTTTGTATTGTTGTCCCTTGTTTTGTGTATACTTGTGTGTTTGTGGAAGATTTCTTTTCTTGTGAGGGCATGAATGCTAGGATAGAATGGTAAAGTTAATAGATTCCAAAATTGAGTCAAGGGAAGTTGTTAGAATACTAGTAATTGTGAGTTACTTCTAGATAATTCTTGTTGTCATTTCATCATTCTCGGAACTCATTGAGTTTTGGCATTTGTTTAGAGTTTGAGGGAGTTACTTGAATTGGAAATCAAGTGTGTTCTTGCTTATTATTAGTACCAACCAAAGCCATGACCATGATTTTTTTCAAAAATGAGAGAGTGCTGTGCATAAATTGAGTGCCTCTTGTGTTTTAATTTTTTGTCTTGCTTGAGGACAAGCAAAGTTTTAAGTTGTGGGTATTACTGGGTGGTGAATTTGCACTCATTTATAGCTCTTTTCTTATGATTTTGTGTCACTCAAAGTAGAGAAAGAGGCTAATTATCTTTCAAATTGTGTTGTTTCAGGTGCTTTGATGTTGAGAAAGAAAATGTTCATCAAAACAAGAAGCGAGCTAAAAAAGAGCAAAACCAAGCAGAAAAAGAAGCCCAGGTATTGCACCTGCGAGGTACTGGTCGCTTAATCGAACGAGTCAACAAAGTCAACTGTCTGCTTAAGCGAGGATGCAAGGTACGCTTTTGTGAACTGATCCAAAAGGGCGCAGGTCGCTTAAGCGAACTTCAGTTCACTTTTGCAAAGTACGCTTTTGCAAACCTTCATCTGCTTTTCCGAAGCATGCCTTTTTAGACATGGCCAGAATGGGAAGTTCCCCAGCTTTGGACCCAAATTTAGAAAACAGGGTGAGTATTGGGTATTATTATTCATCCAAGAATTTTTAGAGAGAGAACATTGTAGAGAGATAAATACATTCAAAAAGTAGACCTCTTAGTGTTCTTGACTCTAGGGGTTGAGACATTGAAGGCAAGTTGCCTCGCAATTCAGTCTTGGATTTGAAGATTGTGTTCTATTTTAGTAATATCTTTTACCTTTCTTCATTTACTTGTTCTTAATTGCTACAAATGTGGGTGTAATGACTTGTATGAAATTGGGGCTTTTGTGCTAGAAATAGCCAAAGCTATTTGGGTGTTTGATAAATTTCTCTATTGGTTTTGTAGTTCCTTGTATCCATTCTTGATTTCATGAAATAAGTTCAATATAGTTTTCATGTTTGAATTTATGGGTTGAGAGTGCACACTCAATCCTAGCTTCCGATCTCCTGTTGATTCCTGAAAGAGATTTATTGGAGTGGAGAATAAGATTGATAATCACATTTTGACTTTGAATCTTGAATTTGAGATTGAAAGATAAAAGTTTAGGGTTTCTTTGTTGGGTGCAAGGCTTCCGTCTAAGAGAGGTCTAATTTAAGGTAGTGGGTTATTTTGTATTTGTGTGATTCAGACCAAAAGAAGATATCATAATAAAAAACTTTGTGATCGAAAGATAATTAGCGTAAGTGAAGATGACCTAGCCTACCCATTAGTAATTAAATGATCTTGGATTGAACTGAAATGGTTCTTTGAGTGTTGATTGAATCCGATGTTTTCCCAATTTCCATACATCCATTTCTTGATATCATCTATGCCCTTATTAGAAGTGCAGTTATAAAAAAATGCCTTCTATTTGATATTCTTGTATCTTGCATGTCTAGTTTCAAACTAGTATCTAGTTAGCCTTTATCTTTTAAATTTCCGTTACATTGTTCCTTGTGGGATTCTACCCTGACTCCTAGGTGGGTATTTTTATTGATGACGACCGCTCACTCTTTTACATGGTTTTGGAGGGTAAATTTGAGCGTTATCGGTCCACAACAAGGTAATTCACAAAACACTATAATCAACACATTGCCTTTTTTTTATTAATACCCTTTTAATTCATTAATATCAATCAAGTGGAGCAATGAACCCATCACCTCATTCCCATTACTCCCAACACGTTGAATGAAGGGAAATACACGATTTTACTAATTTGACAAGGTTTAGGATATCACTTGATTCAATTCCATTAAAAGTCAATCCAAGACTTGAGTCTTTCCTTCCTGAACAATGCTTAAAGCCACACAATCTAATTCAATCATATAATCATAATAAGATTCTGGAAATATTAACCCCCTCAATCATTAACTTTGAAAGTTTGATCAAATCAACTTAAAAACCCAATTCCAAAATTGAGGTTGAATCCAAAAATCTGGACTTGAAAATGTCACCCAAGGCATTTGAAAATCATTGGTGAAAAACCATTCAATTAAAGAGCATAAATCAGATCAAAATCAACATTGTACTATAGAACTCAAGTTCTTGAATATCCTTGCCATTTTCCAATCAAAATCCAAAGTTTTGATGTTAAAATCCATAAATGATAATAGGAAATTGATGTTTTAGGGTCACAAATGGTAACCCAAATGATTTAGCACAAGAAATCTCTTCAAAATTGCCTCCAAGGGTTTTGCAAATCTCAAAATGGAGAAAAATGGGTAGAACCACAAAAATGGCAGGCAAAAGGGGTCTCAAATGTCGCAAAAGCAAACCTCGGATAAAAGTTGGCCTTTGCGATCTTTGCAGCAAAGGTCAGGATGACACACCCCATCATGAACACAAAGGTCAAGGGACCTAACCTCTTGAGAATGTGACCAACGCTTTGCTGAAACGACGCTTGCTAAAGCAAGCCATCCATCGCTAAAGCGAAGCACACAAACACCTGAAAATATCAACCAACTTTCAAATCATTAAATGGACCTTTGGGATTCGTTCGGAATCCCGTACACACAACCTTATATTCAAATGGACTATACTCAATGTTCCAGACACAATGGAACAATTAAAATATTAATTTGAGGTCTCCTTGGACCGAAACATGTGAAAGTCAAAAGAAATGAACATAACGCCTAGAAAGCCTAAATCAAGCTCGGAACCTTTTAACATTCAACCAAGGCCTCACTTAGGCCTAGAATCATCTCTTGAATCCAAAAGAACTTTCACAATTCCGATCCGAGCATTCAAACACTAGATGTTTACCAATGTCAACCCAAAGGCTAATATCTCAACATATTCCAACTTAGGAACTCAAATCGTCAAAAAGACTCAGAATCTGACACCGGTAACTCTCTTAGATCAATTTATACATTCCAAGACTGGTGCAATAAACAAAGTTTTATTCTGACGCTCTAAACTCTAAAAGACATTGGAAATCACTTTTTGACAACTTTAGCTTTCAAATTCACAACTTTTAGCTCAAAACTCAAAACCAATATCAAAACTTATTAAAAAATGACACGAGGCCAATATCCGGAAGGGTAAAAAGATAATTTAATGAAAATTTTAAGAAATTACCAGTCGTGTCATTATATTTTCGTTGACTGAATTTTATGGTTTTTTAATAAATATTTTAAATCATTCTCTATGTTAACTTGTTGTACTTGTCATAAAAATATTTAAAAATATTGTTTCTAGAAAAAGCTTGAAGAATCAATTTATGAATTTATAATTAACATTTGATATTTTAACTCTTTTATTTTAAACTCCTTCTTATAAGTTACTTCAAAGTATGTAATTATTCTATAATATATAAATAATACATGATATAATATAATAGGGCCTTAAGTATGTAATTATTTAAAGAGAAAATCACCTAAGTGACCAATATTTAAAAATTATTTACCATCGAGTAGAAAAATAATTCTTTTAACCATATATAGTAATTTTATGGAATTAAATTAAGTGCATCACTATTCTAGAAAGGTAGTGGGTCTCCATTACCTAAGTCTACTTGCACCAAGTGTTGAAGGAATCATTATGGTAAGTGCCTAGCCGGCATGGATGGTTGTTATGGGTGTGGGAAGAGTGGGCAAAAAATGAGGGATTACCCGGTGCTTAAGGCTAAGGGAAGGGACGACAAGCAAGTTGCTCCTAGTGGTCCAGATGAGAATGCTCAATAGAAGAATAGGTTCTATGCCCTACAAGCTAGAGATGATCAAGAGTGACCTCCTAATGTTGCTACCGGTATGTTTTTTATGCTTTATTTGATTCCGGTATTATTTGGTCTTTTGTGACTTGATATGCTAGATCTTGAAGTTGCCTTTAGTATGAATGGTGCTTAGAAAGTACGTTAAGCTTGCTCCCAAGGGGAAGATAGTGTGTCTAGATAGCAAGGTTATTGTGTGTTTATGTGTTGCTATGATTTCTTTATATGATGCATGTTCATGAAAGCTTGTGATTTAAAAAAGAAAATGAGCTTATATGATTTATTTCCTCATGTTGTAGTGCATTGAGTATGAGTTGCCTATTTGACTTCATGCGATGAATATATGAGCATGCCTTAGTTTGGAGTTGAGAGATTCCTCCATGAATAAATGCTTTTTGAGAGTAATTTGCATATAGGCTCCATGAGTGTATGTTGAGCATGTATGACTAAGAGATGGTAGTTCCTCCTTGGACATGATTAGTAATGATATTTCATGCATAATGGGTTGTTAGACGTAGTTCCTACTTCCTTGTGTTGCATTGAATATGCTTAGCTTGGAGTTGAAGTTTTCCCCCTTGGTTGTGTGCATTTAGATGTATTGCATGCATGATGGGCTGCTAGTTTTGAGTCGTTTCCTTAAGAGGTGTTTAGAATCGTCATTTGAGGATGAATGTCCCCAAGGGGGAGATATTGTAACACCCCGTAGTTTAGTAGACCATCTAGGGGCTACGAGTCAAGACTAGAGGGCATGAGCCAAGGCAAGGGGGCAAGGGCCAAGGCAAGAGCCAAGGCTGCCCCAAGCTTGCCATGGCACTGCCTTGGACCACGAGAGCCTAGACAGCTCGTGGTGGCCACCACAGATCGTGGTGCCACTCGTGGTGGTGAGGCAGTGTTCCCCTCAAGCCTGCCCAAGTTGGCCTCCTCCACACAAGCCACTTCACGGCTCGTGAAGGCCTAGACGGCTAGTGGGAGTGGCCGTGAAGTTGCCTTCAATTATTCGAGGCCAAGACCCCAAGGCCAAGCCACTTCCCAAAGACCACGGGCAGGACCACGGCTCGTGGTCTTGACCACGGCTCGTGAGCCCTGTCGTGGTGCCTGGGAGTAGGCTGCCTAGTGAGGGTCGTTTGGGTAAATTCCAAATAAGGTGGTTATTGAATGGGGTCATTTTTTGCCTAGTATTAAAACACCTATATAAGATATTTTAACCCTTTAACCACCCAATTAAGTCATTATTTCCCTAAGACCCAAATCAAATCCCCAAAATACTCTCCTCTCAAATATTTCTGTCTCTAAGACTTGAAGAAAAGATAGAGCTTGAAGCCTAGGTCAAGAACAAGACTCCATTGTTGCAAGCTTTGTATGGCTTTGTATCCAAGGTATGTTAGCTTATTCATCCATGAATTCTTCCATCCATGGAGCCCCCTAGAATTCCCCCAATTTGATGAAGAAAATCCCCAACTCTAGTTAGGGTTTCTTCAACATTGTGGGTTATGTAGTATGTTGACCCAATTGAGTGGGTATTGATTGTTTATGATTGAATTAGTAGTGAATCACGATATTATGATGATATTACATGTTTTCCATGGTTAACCCTAGTTTAATTGATGAAATTGAAGAAGGTGGGTTTATGCCTTGTGAAGTAAAATTGAAGACTTAGAGTTGATCTTCTAGAATTGATGTCATGTATAGTAATTGTTCAAGAATAGAATCATGTTAACATGAATTGAATTATAATAAAGTATATATGATTGATCATGACTAGTAAAGCTTAAGATTGAACCTTTATGATGAATTATGACTAGAATTGCTTAAAGATGAAGCTTGTGACTTGAATGTCTTGTGATATAGATATGTATGATGATTGTAAGAAGTAAAGCTTTGAAAGTAAGGCTTGTAGTCATGAATGTTGATCACTAGGGTTTTGAGAGTAAAGCCAATGTGATGAATTATGTATGTTAAGGCTTTAAGAGTAAAGT
>JAJONR010011229.1:0-13083 GCA_029582245.1 Solanum etuberosum | reverse complement strand
TATATATATATATATATATATATATATATATATATATATATATATTTCTGACAAAGTAGTGTCGGCTGACACCTAATGGCGGAGCCAGAACTTTGACAAAGGGATGTCAAAATATAAAGAAGTAAAATAGCGTAGAAGTTAAGGAGTGTCAATATGTAATATATATATACATAAAAAACTATTTTTACTCTAGCTACACAGTGTCGACACCCTTCAACTTCATGTGGCTCCGCCACTGTAGTGACACCCTTTGTGATAAGGTGGGTCTATCCCTGGCTAAATATAATCTCCTTTCAGTATATAAAACTCCACCATTATTATATAATTATCGAGAACAATTTACAGATGATACATTGAGTATATGTTACTGACTCAAATAAATAGATCACGTCGATGAATCCTATTTATTAATCATAACTCTCAATTCATTTATTATAATATAAATCTTAAGGTTTTTTTAAAAATTCAGTGACTTCAAATGAATAAGCCATCTTGATGCATGATAGCTATTTATTAATCACAAAGTTTTTAATAAGTATTACATACATAAGAGAATTAAAAGAAATAATGCCCATGTAATTAGTTATTCAGAAAAAATTTCAAATAAATTATCCCTAAATTAAAAGAATGGACCATGGAATCTAACCAAATTGGCTAATGTCCACTAGCACCGTTTTTTCTGAAAACACAAACATGCATTTTTCTATGTAATTATTAATGTAGTTGTAATCACAATTGAAAAATAAGACTCTTAATTATGTCATATGCACAACCGTCGTTTTTTTAATGTCAAAGTGATCCCTTTTGCAATAAACAATTACTCCCCGTTGTAACATCCCGCCTTAGAAAGAAACTAGAAATAGAAAGAAACCATTTTTAAAAATAAAAAAAATTTGAAATTTGGCTAGTTATGTTGAGTATGAGTTTTGGGTCAAATTCAAATAACCATAACTCTCAGCATAGGATGAGTTAGAAGAGCTACAAAATATCAAATGAAAGGTCTTTGAATTATCATTCCAACGCCACCGAGTTTGCTAATTTTTGAGTTCGTATGAGGGAGGTATGCTCATTTGAAGTCGGGCTGTCTGAATAAGAAAAGTCACCCGAATTTTAGAAGGGTATTTTAGTCTTTTCCTTACTCAATCAGCTTATTTCATTTTTGGTAATTAATTAGGGGTCTAAACTGAATTGGTTCAGTTTACGCACTCAAATTTCACGCTGTGGTTTTAGAGAAAAGAACTCAAGAGGAGAAAAGAAGAGAAAAGTCAAGATTAAATCGATTTCTGGGGGAATTGATTGTGGATTTCGCCAAGGATTTGATCCTACGAGGTATGTGAGTTCACATAGCGTTGGGTTCGTTCACCCACACGTCAAATATGTTTATTTCAGTGTAATTTTTATCCTAAAAGATTGAGGATTTGATGTTCTTGAGTTGTGCTCTTGAATTGCTTTCATTCTTAAACTTATATGGGATTGATGAGTTTCTTGAGATGGTTTTATCTATTTTAAGAATTGTTTTGAGTTAGATTCTTGTGTACATATTTTGGGTATCTGAATCTAAAGAGAAATTGAGAAAAAAATCAAATTTAATCGAATTAAGGTCAGAAAATGAGAAGAAAAATTCGTCGAGGTTTACCTGGGGGAAGCTGGCGCGACGCGCCACTGATACGCCAACAGTGCGCCATAAATGAGTTCCAGTAACTTAGTGGCTGGCGCCCCGTGCCAGGAACGCGCCCGGGTCGTCTACCCCCACCCGTTTTCCATCGTTTCGCCTGTCTGAGTCCTTCTAAAGTGTACTAACACTTCCTATCGAGTCCAACTACTCTAAATGGCTTCTAAACATCTAGAAATCATCCGTAAACACGAATCTTAACCTTGAACCCATAAATTCAAATTCAAGAAAAGTTAAGAGCCAAGCCTAGAGAGTTCTTAGAGTCTTTTGCAAACGTTTTAAACTTGTTTTAAAGACTTGAGTATTGATTTGAGCAAGAGTAAGAGTGAAGTTCATTTCTTCAAAAGATTATATGGGAACTAAGTATTCCCAAGAGTAAAATGTTTTCACATTTAAACAAGAGAGAAAATATCAATTTCCAAGAGAGTCTTTGAACTAGTTTTTGAGTAATCATCTCAAACCACAGAGAGAGTCATGTTTTTAAACATATGAGCTGAGTATATTTTGGGAGTAGTATTGAGCACCGATATGGGGACGAGTTCATAATAACTCAAGTCTCCATAAATCATGTAGCCAACGTGGGTAGAAAGGGTCGTACTTTTTAGATGATTCCTTAATGCTTTTTAGCATAGACTAGTGGATCCACTTAGTTGAGGCGTTCTATATCCCGGCAAGTTATAGGACAGTTCTGGCAGCGTGGGTGAGATGCTGTATCATCACATAGCTCATAGGTGATGGTTGTCGGTTAGAGAAAACTCCCACAAAATTATATTACTTTATTATTATATAAATTGAGTTGCTATTGTATTTCTCCAATACATTGAGTTGTTACTTACTGTCTAAATGCTTTATATAAACTGCATCTTTACTGTTGTTTATTTCTGCATTGAGTTGAGAATCCATGAGTTGAGTAAAGCTGAGGTAAGTGTTTCTTTCATAATTCAGTTCAAGCTTATGTCATGTTTAGTTTTCCCCTTGCATGCTCGTACATTCAATGTACTGATGCCAATTGGCCTGCATCTATTTATGATGCAGATACAGGTAACCAGGATCAGCATCCAGCGCTTTGTTGATCCAGTCGAGCACTCAGAGTCTTTTGGTGAGCCTCCTTGCTTTCCGGAGGATCCCCTTTTTATTGCTTTATTTATTTATGTTGTTAGGATGATCGGAAGTCTTGTCACGACATCCCTCTTAAGTATTGGAGGCTTCATAGACAGTTAGACATTAGTAGTTCATCAGTCTTATTCATTTCAGTTGTTTTGATCATAAGATTTGAGTTGTCTTTATGGCCAGTTGAATGTTTTCCTTTATACATTCTACGTTTGAGTTATGAATTTATCTCTTGAGTTGTCTTAAATGTTGAGTAATGTCTTCTGCTGAGTAGTAAGCCAGGCCAAGGGTTTGCTTGGGGCCAGTAATTTTTCTCGAGTGCCAGTCCCATCCAGGATATAGGTTTGGGGTGTGACAAACTTGATATCAGAGCACAGAGTTCAAGAGTCTTAGGGAGTCTATGAAGCCGTGTCTGTAGAGTCCTAGTTATCGGTGTGAAGCGCGTCACATCTATAATTAGGAGGCTGCAACATTTAGGAACTATCTCACTTCTTTCATATTCATTTCGTGCTATAGAGTTAACCTCTATAAAATTTCCTTCTAACTCGTGTTTGCGTGTGTCTTTCAGATCATGCCTCCATGAAGAGCTGTCAGAGGTCATCCTGCTAGGTGGAATGTTGGGGAACAAGGGGTACCTAATGCACCTGAAGTGCAACCCCAAGGTGAGGTCACCAATGCTGAGTTCCGTGAAGCTATTCGGATATTAAGTCAAGCTGTGACCAATCAAGTTGGGCAACAGAGAGGAGTTCGACAGGAAGCGGCTGATACTTCAAGGATCCATGAGTTCTTAGGGATGAATCCTCCAAGCTTCACCGATTCAAGTGTAACTGAGGATCCGGAGAACTTTGCAGAGGAACTATAGAAAGTGTTTGAGGTTATGCACGTTGCCGATACAGAGCGAGTGGAGCTAGCTGCCTATCAACTGAAGAGTGTTGCTAGGACTTGGTTTGACCAGTGAAAGAAGGGTAGAGCTGAGGATGCACCGATTTTGAGCTGGGCTGTGTTCGAGAGTGCTTTCATGTGGCGTTTCTTTCCCCGTGAACTAAGAGAAGCCAAGGTACGAGAATTCCTCACCCTTAAGCAGGAATCTATGAGTGTTCATGAGTACAGTTTGAAGTTCACCCAACTTTCCCACTATGCTCCGGAGATGGTTGCTGACATGAGGAGCAGGATGAGTTTGTTCATTGCGGGGTTGTCTCGTCTGTCAAGCGAAGAGGGCAAGGCAGCTATGCTGATAGAGGACATGGATATAGCAAGGTTAATGATCCATGTTCAGCAGGTCGAGGAAGATAAGCTAAGGGACAGAGAGGAGTTTAGGAACAAGAAAGCTAAGACAAGGAACTAATCCGGGCAGTAAAAGAGTAATGTGAACCGGTCTTCTTTCCAACAGAAACATAAGGGACCTGTTCCATCATCTGCTAGTGCACCTGCACCAAGAAACAGAGGTGAGTTCAATAATCAGAATTCGTAGAATTTCAGAGCTAAACCGGTGCAGTCTCAAGGTAGTGTGGCACAAGGAGGTAATTGGGCTCCTACATGTGCTAAGTGTGGTAGGAACCACCCCGGTAAGTGCCACGATGGCTCCACTGGTTGTTTCAAGTGTGGTCAAGAGGGTCACTTCATGAAAGAGTGCCCTAAGAACCGGCAAGGTAATGGGAATCAGGGCAATAGAGCTCAATCTTCTTCAGTTGCTCCACCAGACAGAGCTGCACCTAGAGGAGCTACTTCAGGGACCGGCGGAGGGACAAACCGTCTTTATGCTATCACTAACCGCCAAAAGCAAGAGAACTCTCCAGATGTTGTCACTGGTATGATCAAAGTCTTTGTTTTTGATGTTTATGCTTTGCTAGATCCATGAGCGAGTCTATCTTTTGTGACTCCTTATATTTCCATGAATTTTGATATTCTACCTGAGCAACTTCTTGAGCCCTTCAGTGTTTCTATACCTGTTGGTGAGTCTATTCTAGGTGAGAGAATCTATCGTGATTGTACCATTTATGTCAATAACAAGAGCACCATGGCTGATTTAGTTGAGTTAGACATGGTAGATTTTGATGTCATTCTAGGTATAGACTGACTTCATGCCTGTTATGCCTCAATCGATTGTAGAACTCGAGTTGTTAAGTTTCAGTTTCCTAATGAGCCAGTCTTTGAGTGGATGAGTAGTTCAGCAGTGCCTAAGGGTCGTTTCATTTCATACATTAAGGCGAGAAAGTTAGTTTTCAAGGGGTGTGTCTATCACTTAGTCCGAGTTAATTACTCTAGTGTTGAGACACCTCCTATTCAGTCAGTTCCAGTAGTAAGACAGTTTCCAAAAGTCTTTCCAGATGATCTTCCCGGAGTCCCTCCTGAGAGAGAAATAGACTTCGGTATAGATATTCTTCACGATACTCATCCTATCTCTATTCTGCCATATAGAATGGCACCAGCAGAGTTGAAAGAGTTAAAAGAGCAGTTGAAAGATTTCTTAGAGAAAGGGTTTATTCAACCAAGTGTCTCACCTTAGGGTGCTCCGTTCTTATTTGTGAGAAAGAAAGATGGTTCCCTTAGAATGTGTATAGATTACCGTCAGTTGAACAAGGTTACAATCAAAAATAAGTATCCTCTTCTGAGAATTGATGATCTTTTCTATCAGCTTCAGGGTGCCACTTGTTTTTCGAAAATAGACCTCAGATCTGGCTATCATCAGTTGAGAGTAAGAGAAAATGATATCCCTAAGACAGCTTTCAGGACTCATTATGGTCATTATAAGTTCCTAGTTATGTCATTTGGTTTGACCAACACTCCTGCAGCATTCATGGACCTTATGAATAGAGTATTCAAGCCTTATTTAGATATGTTTGTTATTGTATTCATTGATGACATTCTAATATATTCGAGGAATGAGGAAGACCATGCTAGTCATCTCAGAGTAGTTCTCCAAACTCTAAAGGATAGAGAGTTGTATGCAAAGTTCTCTAAGTGTGAGTTCTGGCTTAAGTCTGTGGCATTCTTAGGTCACATTGTTTCCGGTGAGGAAATTCGGGTTGATACTCAGAAAATAGAGGCAGTGCAGAACTGGCCTAGGTCCACATCTCTAACTGATATTAGGAGTTTCTTGGGTTTGGCTAGATATTATAGAAGGTTTATCGAGGGGTTCTCATCGATTTCATCTCCTTTGACTAAGTTGACTCAGAAAACAGTTAAGTTTCAATGGTCTGAGGCTTGTGAGAAAAGCTTTCTAGAATTGAAAAAGCGGTTGACTACTGCCCCAGTATTGACCTTACCAGAAGGTACGCAAGGTTTTGTTGTGTATTATGATGCGTCCAGAGTTGGATTGGGTTGTGTGTTAATGCAGAGTGGTAAAGTTATAGCTTATGCCTCCAGACAACTGAAAGTTCACGAGAAGAATTACCCAACCCATGATCTAGAGTTGGCTGTCGTAGTATTTGCTTTAAAAATATGGCGTCACTATATTTATGGTGTTCATGTGGATGTGTTCACCGGTCACAAGAGCCTTCAGTATGTGTTTAGTCAAAAAGAACTTAATCTCAGACAGAGGAGGTGGTTGGAGTTACTCAAGGATTATGATATAAGTATTCTCTATCACCCAGGTAAGGCTAATGTTGTTGCTGATGCTTTGAGCAGGTTGTCTATGGGTAGTACCGCCCATGTTGATGAGGACAAGAAATATTTAGCAAAAGATGTGCTTAGACTTGCGCGATTGGGAGTTCATTTAATGGATTCCAACGAAGGAGGAGTAGTTGTGATGAATGGGGATGAATCGTCACTAGTGTCTGAGGTGAAAGAGAAACAAGACCAAGATCCTATTTTGCTTGAATTGAAGACAAATGTTCATAAGCAGAAAGTAATGGCTTTTGAACAAGAGGGAGATGGTGTATTGAGGTATCAAGGTAGATTGTGTGTGCCAAGGGTGGATGAACTCCAAGAGAGGATCATGGAGGAAGCTCATAGCTCCAGGTATTCTATCCATCCGGGTTCCACAAAGATGTATCGTGATTTGAGAGAGGTTTATTGGTGGAGTAGTATGAAGAAACGTATCGCAAAGTTTGTTGCTAAGTGTCCGAATTGTCAACAAGTTAAAGTAGAGCACCAAAGGCCCAGTGGTATGGCTCAGACTATAGAGATTCTGGAATGGAAGTGGGAGATGATCAATATGGACTTTATTACAGGTTTACCACATTCTCGCAGGCAACATGATTCTATATGGGTGATTGTAGATCGAATGACAAAATCAGCCCACTTTTTACCGGTAAAGACTACTCATTCAGCAGAGGATTATGCCAAGTTATATATTCAAGAGATATTAAGACTTCATGGAGTCCCAGTGTCGATTATTTCAGATAGAGGTGCCCAATTTACTGCACAATTTTGGGAGTCATTCTAGAAAGGTTTGGGTTCAAAGGTGAACTTGAGTACTGATTTTCATCCTCAGACTGATGGTCAAGCAGAGCGCACTATTAAGACTTTAGAAGATATGTTGAGGGATTGTGTGATTGATTTCAAGGGTAATTGGGATGATCACCTACCTCTCATCGAGTTTGCTTATAACAACAGTTACCACTCTAGCATCCAAATGGCTCCCTATGAAGCTCTTTATCGGAGAAGATGCAAATCTCTTATTGGATGGTTTGAGGTTGGTGTAGCTGGGTTGATAGGACCAAATTTGGTTCATGAAGCTATGGAAAAAGTTAATACTATTCAAGAGAGGTTGATAACAGCGCAAAGTCGTTAGAAATCCTACACTGATGTTAGGAGAAGAGACCTAGAGTTTGAAGTAGATGATTTGGTATACTTGAAGGTTTCACCCATGAAGGGTGTTATGAGATTTGGTAAGAAGGGGAAGCTTAGTCCCCGATATATTGGTCCCTACAGGATATCCAAGAGGATTGGTAACGTAGCTTATGAATTGGAGCTACCGCAAGAGTTAGCAGCAATACATCCAGTGTTTCACATTTCTATGTTGAAAAAGTGTATGGGCGATCCTTCACTTATGATACCTACTGAAGATATTGGTATTAAGGATAGCTTATCTTATGAGGAGATTCTCGTTCAGATTCTAGATCGTCAGGTTCGCAAGTTGAGAACCAAGGAGGTAGCATCAGTCAAGGTCCTATGGAGGAATCAGTTTGTTGAGGAAGCTACATGGGAGGCTGAGGAAGATATGAAGAAGAGATACCCACATCTCTTTGAGCCCAGAGAAATTCCAGATCAATGTACTAATTCTCTTCTTAGCACTCTTTAATTGACATACTGATTGTGTTAGATTTGTTTGTTGGGTGTTTGAGCTAAATGTTAGATGTTACACCCTTAGCCTACTTAGAGTGATCTCATTAGAGGACGAATGATCCCAAGGGGGAGATATTGTAACATCCAGCCTTAGAAAGAAACTAGAAATAGAAAGAAACCACTTTTGGATATAATGAAAATCTGAAATTTTGCATGTTATGTTGAGTGAGTTTTGGATCAACTTCAAACGACCATAACTCTCAGCACAAGATGATTTAGGTGAGCTACAAGATATCAAATTAAAGGTCTTTGAATTATCTTTTCAATTCCACTGAGTTTGCTAATTTTCAAGTTTGTATGAGGGAGATATGTCTGTTTGAAGTCGGGTTGTCTGAATAAGAAAAGTCACCCAAATATTAGAAAGGTATTTTGGTCTTTTCCTTACCCAATCAGCTTATTTTATTTTTCATAATTAATTAGGGGTTTAAACTGAATTGGTTCAGTTTACGCACCTAAATTTCACGCTAGGGTTTTAGAGAAAAGAACTCAAGAGGAGAAAAGAAGAGAAAAGTCAAGATTTCATCGATTTCTGGGGGAATTGATTGTGGATTTCGCCAAGGATTCGATCCTACGAGGTATATGAGTTCACATAGCATTGGGTTCGTTGACCCACGCGCCAAACATGTTTATTTCATTGTAATTTTCATCCTAAAAGATTGAGGATTTGATGTTCTTGAGTTGTGTTCTTGAATTGCTTTCATTCTTGAACTTATATGGGATTGATGAGTTTCTTGAGATGGTTTTATCGATTTTAAAAATTATTTTGAGTTAGATTTCTGTGTACATATTTTGGGTATCTGAATCTAAAGAGATATTGAGAAAAAAGAATCGAATTTAATCGAATTAAGGTCAGAAAATGAGAAGAAAAATTCGTCGGGGTTTACCTGGGGGGAAGCTGGCGCGACGCGCCACTGATACGCAGCAAGGCTGGCGTGGGGCACCAACAGTGTGCCAGAAATGAGTTCCAGTAACTTAGAGGCTGGCGCCCCTCGCCAGGAACGCGCCCGGGTTGTCTGTCCCCACCCGTTTTTCATCGTTTAGCCCGTCTGAGTCCTTCTAAAGTGTACTAACACTTCCTATCGATTCCAACTACTCTAAATGACTTCTAAACATCTAGAAATCATCCGTAAACGCGAATCATAACCTTGAATCCATAAATTCAAATTCAAGGAAAGTTAAGAGCCAAGTCTAGAGAGTTATTAGAGTCTTTTCAAAAGTCTTTTGCAAACATTTTAAACTTGATTTAAAGACTTGAGCATTGAGTTGAGCAAGAGTAAGAGTGAAGTTCATTTCTTCGAAAGATTATATGGGAACTAAGTATTCCCAAGAGTAAAATGTTTTCACATTTAAACAAGAGATGAAACATCGATTTCCAAGAGAGCCTTTGAGCTAGTTTTTGAGTAATTATCTCAAACCACAGAGAGAATCATGTTTTTAAACATATGAGCTGAGTATATTTTGGGAGTAGTATTGAGCACCGATATGGGGACGAGTTCATAATAACTCAAGTCTCCATAAACCATGTAGCCAATGTGGGTAGAAAGGGTCATACTTTTTAGATGATTCCTTAATGTTTTTTAGCATAGACTAGTGGATCCACTTAGTTGAGGCGTTCTATATCCCGGCAAGTTATAGGACAGTTCTGGCAGCGTGGGCGAGACGTTGTATCATCACATAGCTCATAGGTGATGGTTGTCGGTTAGAGAAACTCCCACATAATTATATTACTTTATTGTTATATAAATTGAGTTGCTATTGTATTTCTCCAATACATTGAGTTGTTACTTACTGTTTAAATGCTTTATATAAACTGCATCTTTACTGTTGTTTATTTCTACATTGAGTTGAGTATCCATGAGTTGAGTAAAGCTGAGGTAAGTGTTTCTTTCATAATTCAGTTCAAGCTTATGTCATGTTTAGTTTTCCCCTCGCATGCTCGTACATTCAATGTACTGATGTCATTTGGCCTGCATCTATTTATGATGCAGATACAGGTAACCAGGATCAGCATCCAGCGCTTCGTTGATCCAGTCGAGCACTCAGAGTCTTTTGGTGAGCCTCCTTGATTTTCGGAGGATCCCCTTTTTATTGCTTTATTTATTTCAGTTGTTAGGATGATCGGGGGTCTTGTCCTGACATCCCTCTTAAGTATTAGAGGCTTCATAGACAGTTAGATATTAGCAGTTCATCAGTCTTATTCATTTCAGTTGTTTTGATCATAAGACTTGAGTTGCCTTTATGGCCAGTTGAATGTTTTCCTTTATACATTCTACGTTTGAGTTATGAATTTATCTCTTGAGTTGTCTTAAATGTTGAGTAAAGTCTTCCGCTGAGTAGTAAGTCATGCCAAGGGTTCGCTTGGGGCCATTAATAGTTCTCGAGTGCCAGTCCCGCCCAGGGTGTAGGCTCGCTGCGTGACACCCGTCCAACAATACTTGTCCAGTTTAGAAAATCAAAAGATAATTTACCTTTTGTGTGTATTTTATCCTTGCTATTAAATACTCGTTATCATCTAACATATTTCTCAAAGCATTAAATTTAATAAAGTCAAAGGATAAAATAGTAATATTACCCCTATTATTTATTATTTTTTAAGAGGTGTGCCAAGTCAATAGTGGACAACTATTGTTGGACAGAGAAAGTATTACATATAATAGTAATATAATAATAATCACAAAAATAAGTCTCTTTGTGGGAAATTATTTGGCTGTAACTCAGTTGGTCAGTTACTGCCCAAATGTTTACAAAAACCAATGCATAAGTGATAAAAAAAATCAAACAAACAAATACAACACCGAAATCAAGCTCACTAATATTTTAAAAAAAAAAAAAAAAACAGAAAGCTATACTTATCGAGGAACCTTGTGTTTTAGTTTTTTTGCCTAGCGGCTTAGGTTCCAAGCTTAAAATCAAAGTTAACCGAATAAAGAATTGTTATTCCCACTTTCCAGGAAAGGTATAATCACCAAACGATATTCCGGCCGCCGCAGAAAACTTTCAACAAATTTCTTCGTTTCTCATAATTCATATATATTCACAAATATATATTTCGTATCAGTTATCTATTTAGATGTAAGTATGACTCTGATACCGATTATTGGAAAACTATATGCACAACGGAAAAATATATCAGAATCATACTACTTACATGAATAATAAATAAACACCTACGTTTTTGCTTGAACACATATAATCATGCTAGAATACACAAACTTGCTGAAATTTAATTCAAAAATTATCGCAGATACCTTCAAGCGAATCTACTAGTTAGACAGACCTTCAAGCGAATTCACAAGTTAGACAACAGTTCTGCGGTCTTTTACGGTGATCTCAAGTTCACATCCGAACTCTCTCAATACTTGGGTGGACAAGTATCGTATAGTAAACTTATTCTCTTTTTAAGTTAGAAGAACTCTTACTTATAGAGATTTTTTCCCCGTCCAAAAGGGAGAAGGAAAAAAACCATGCTCCTTTTCTTGCACCAGAAAACTAATGTGTTTTTCCTCCCTTTTTCCTTAGAAATAGGGCTCTGAGTTCTAGTTAAATATGACATTGTAGGAACCGCAAAATTAATTATTGAGGCTTCCGAAAATAATTTCAAATAATTAATTTAAATTATTCTTACCATAATAAATTACAAATCATTCCACTAGAAATTCTTAATTGCACTTCTCCATTTATATTTTGAAATTCCCCACGTTAAGATTAAAGATATTAATCAATAAATTAAATTACTGACAAATTTTATTCAATGATTAATTTCTTTTAGAGCACTTCTTAACTTATTTTGTGTGTCGGATTCATAAATCCACTAGCAAGATTTGACATGATAAAAATTTATAAGCTTCTCAAAAAGTCATATCATCAATCTCTATATCGAGACATGGATTCCATCGACTAACTTATTATTTCACTAATATATATTATTATCATCCATCTACCAGACTTATTGATCCATCTCAGAATCTCACATTTTAATATATCAAAACAATAATTAATATATACAGATAATAATAGTGTAACACCCCGACTTTTCGAAACACTAATTTAACTCGTACCTTCTTGAAAAAATAAAGAGGGTGAGTAATGAATTAAGAATGATGTCGTATGTCATATTTTAAGTGTTCAAGGGTTGTATCTCAAGTGTTTAAGTTAGGTAAGTTGCAAAATAAAAGTTGGCGAAAGTTATCGTAAGTTCCTTTTAAAATATTTCTCTAAAATTTAGGTCAAATGTCTCGGAGGTTTTCTCCCAATTTATAAATAGTTATGGGACCTACAACCCAGAAAATCGAAGGTCTACGAGTCTAATTTCCAACGCATTGAACCGTCCGTTCATACGACTTCAGAATAGAGAGATATTCACGTTTTCGTGAGACTGCGCAAGCAGGCACGTGAGGTGCGTCCCCTAGGTCGGTGGAACTCTTTATATATCTTCTTCTTCGACTTTTCTTCATTTTTTTCAGGAAATAACCAAAAAATTTATAAAACCCACTTCTAGGATCAACCAAATTATATATTTTCTCGACTTAAGTCCTTGACGAAAGTTGTTCTACGCGTTGAGCTCGTCATCATGGTATAATTTGTTTTATCGATTTCGTAGCATATCATACTTTGGTGTTGGGACAGCAAGGGTTTGGACATACTTTAAGGTTTTGAGGTGTATTACGAACTTAAGATCAAGGTAAGACCCTTCTTTCACCGACTCTATTTTTGATAAGCCACAAATAGCAATTTGCGACGGAAATACATATCTTTTATCAGATTATCATGGTATCTTCTATTTTCGTGGGTTGATTATGGTCCTGCCTTGTTGTAGTAGCGAGGGGGTCTGTGAGTAAAAGTCGTTAGGCCACGTGAATTCAGTGAAAAAGGTATGTTAAGGCTATTCCCTTCTTACGACATGTTTCCTTAAATCTTAGGAGCAATGTAATTGGGTTGTTATCGTTGTTATACTTGTAGCCGTTAGTGTTGATTGTTGGCTGCCTGAGTGGATATAATCCTCCCTTGTCGGG
>JAJONR010011228.1:0-10547 GCA_029582245.1 Solanum etuberosum | reverse complement strand
TATTGTTTTATTTATATCTTCTACACAATCTAAATCTAAGAAATTATGTTGTTCATTTATTGGTTTTGGTGTCCATTTATTATTTAATCGTTTATCCCATAATGTCTTATTCCTATCGTATGATTCGTAACTATACGTTTTATGTTCTAGTCTTTTATTATGTGTATAATCTTGATATAATTATCTGTTCTTTTGGTCACTACCATAATTTTGCTACCATGATCATTTATCCTAACCGCGCCTCAACTCTGTCTACTTCCCTGATCGGCTTCCTCGCCTGTTGGTTTCGACTTTAGGATGGCATAGTCTGGACTAAATTATTCTTGGTATACTACTTTTATGGCAAACTTACTTAAACAGATTATTATAACAGTTTATATCATAACAAAATTTATAATAGCATGGATATCTTCAGGAATATATGTATTTAGCTACACATAATTATGTAAGAATATACCTCGTTTGGTATTTCTGGAGATTGCTGATTTGATTACGTCATTCGATCTACAATAACCCAAATCGAGTCATCTTGTTGCCGGGTGCGTTGTCAACCAACAATGAAGTCCATGTTCTAATCTTCTCACTTCCATGTAGGAATGCTAATATCTTGAGATAAACCTCCCGGTTTATGATGCTCAACTTTCACTTGTTGACATTTAGGACACTTGGCCACAAATTCTACAATATCCTTCTTCAATCTAGTCCACCAATAAATCTCCCTCAAGTCACGGTACATCTTGGTGGCTCCCGGGTGAATGGAATATCAAGAGCTATGGGCTTCTGATAAGATTTTCCCTCTCAAGTCATCAACATTAGGAAGACACAAACGACCTTGATATATAATATAACACCTCAGATTCGGAAAGGGGTATAATTTACCGCCATTGAAAGATCTGGTTCCAGTATGGCCTAAGGACTCACTCACAGTCCGTAAGTCAGCTCTGTGGATGGCCAACCAAAATTGCAAAAAATGTCCAGTTTCAGTACTTTTTTGAGGGTCCACCAGACATTCAATACACGAGTTGTAAGTAGGGTTCATAGGCGAGTCCCAAACTTAGAGAAATTCTAGGGTCAAAAGTTGAGAACCACGATCGGGACACACGACCCATCGTTGGGACCATGACTCGTGGTTGGGTCCCGTCATTGAAGGTCCAAAGGTCAGGGTCTCTAAACACACTGAAGGGCGACCATGACGGTCCGTTGGTGGAACCACAGACTGTAGGTCCCCACCGTCGATGGTGTCGGCAGTTATTTTCTTAGAGGATTTTGGGTCTTTTCCTAATTATTCTATCATAATACTATGTCATTTTATCGTTCATCTAAAGCTCTATATAAGTGTTTTTACCCCCCCAAACTTCCCCAATTGAAATCATTCTCTCAAATTACTAAAAGAAGATCTAGTCTTCCTCTCCAAAATATTTCTCCCTCTAGAAGTTGAAGAAGAAAGCTAGGGTTTGCAAGTGAAGTCTCCAATTCCACCATTAATGTCAAGATTTTGGCATTGAGGCATGATAGTTAACATTCATGTAGCCCTTTCTTCCATGGAGTTCCTAAATTCTCCAATTTATAAAGTCAGAAATCCCCAAATTGAGTTAGGTTTTTCTTCCATGTCATGGGTTCTTTTAAATGTTGATTTATTTGATTGATTTATGAACTTTTATGCATGCATTGATATAATATCATAATTTTTAGATGAATCCCCATGAACCCATGCTTAACCCATATTTTCTAGATATTGATGATTGAAAGTGGGTTTTGAACTATGAGAGGTTAATTATGGAATTATGCATGTTCTTATGGAATGATGAGATATGATGTAGATTGCTTTGAGAGTAAAATCATATATGTTGTTTTTATGTTTAATTGTTGTGAAAGGATTGCTCGCATAACTACCTCATGCATGAATGTGAAAGTTTTTCTTACATAATGGATTCTAAGGATGAAAGGTCTTCTTACCTGAAATGAATTAAAGATAAGGATCTATTCTAATGAAACCTATCTTTGATTGGTTACTTAATTGTACCTTTCCATGGATGAAATATGACTTATATTGGATTGGAAAGATGATGTTCCCTTCTGTAAAATAAAAACAAGTAAAGAAAATGACTATTCCATGGGATTTACGCTTAGCACGGAGAGGATATTGAGATTGGAGCTCTCCTGTTAGTAGAGGCCGGGTTTCTAGAAGCAATATCTTTATCCCATACCTATGTGCCCCCATAGGATCATTGTCTTAGATAGACATTAGCTAGTGGATCCACATAAGCTAGAAGTTCATGGTCTTACCTTTGTAAGTAGGACACCCCTTTTCGGTGTGTGATAGACACCAGATTCTCTGTTGATAGCTAACATGGTTTTATATGTCGGTTAAAGGTAAATCTCCCACAATAATGAACTAAGGTTACTTCAAGAAGTATCTTACGTGTGTTTTAAGATGATGTCTATTTGCATTGACCATGTTTTATGACTGATGTCTTTTAAACCTTTTTATATCATGTTTTAGCTTGGTCATTGCATCTCATGAAGATACCCCTTTTGAAGCATTTTCCCATATATTTTATGCATGACTATCATACTTGGTACATATTTTGTACTAACGCATACTCTTGCCTACATTTCCTCAAATGTAGGGACCGACCTTACAAATTCGCACTTCCGTGGCTAGGGATCTCATATAGAATATTGAATATTGAATATTGGTGAGTCCTTATATTCCGAGGACCGAGCTTGATTTCCCTTTTTATCTTTACTTTCAGTTTTGGAACTTGATGTACGGGATACACCCCGATCTATATTATGTACTAGATGGATTTGAGACGATGTTTAGATTTCCATTTTTCTCTATAAAACTTATATATGTTGAGACTTTCTTTATATCTTTTGTTTCTATTATCTTGTACGATGAATGCTAGGTGGCGTGTATGGGCCCTCTCGGGGTCTTATACACGATGTTACGCCTTGGGGCTACCTTGGGTCGTGACAAACACGATTATCAGAGCATAAGATTTAGAATGGTCCTAGGAAGTCTCAAAAGCCACGTCGAGTAGAGTCTTGTTCATGAGTGTGAAACGTGCCACATTTATGAATGAGAGGCTATAAGATGTTTAGGAGACCACTTCTTTCCCTACTCTAAATTTGTACGATAGAGTTCAACTCTATAATATCTCTCTCCTAATCCTTATCTGATTCTCTACATGATATGGCCACTCGAAGGGCATATGCTAGAAGGAATGTGAGAGAAAATGCAAATCAAGAGGCTCCTCCTCAAACTTCTCAAGTTTCGGTCGATCCTTTGGCTGAGAAAGTGACTAATAGGGAGTTTAGGGCTGTTTTTCAAGTGTTGGCTCAAGACATCACAGCCCAAGCCAATTGGGAGGTTGAGTCTCTGGTGAACCCAAACGTGGGTATGGTGGCATCTAGAGTGATGGACTTTACTAGAATGAATCATCTGGAGTTTTATGGTTCTAAGGTTGAGGAAGACCCTTAAGAGTTCATCGATGAGGTTTACAAGGTGTTGATGATCATGGGACTGACGCTGGTGGAAAAGGCAGAATTCGCCGCTTATCAACTTAAGGGTGTTGCTCAAATATGTTTCAACCAATGGAATGAAGGAAGAGTGAGAGATGCAGGTCCTCTCGACTGGGAAAAGTTCAAAATTGCTTTCTTGTGAAGTGTTGTTAGATTACTTTTTCCTATGAAGTGCTTTCTTGAGAAGTGCTCAAATCTTTTGTGACGCCATATGTGGCTATAAGGTTTGATATTCTCCCGGATGTGTTGTTAGATCCTTTTTATGTCTCTACTCCTATTTGTGATTCTTTTGTGGCTAAGAGGGTCTATAGAAAGTGTCTCGTCTCCTTGTCCCATAAAGTCACTCATGTTGACCTTGTAGAGCTTTATATGCTAGATTTTCATGTTATCCTTGGTATGGATTGGTTGCATTCATGTTATGCTTCTATTGATTGTAGAACCCGTGTAGTCAAGTTTCAGTTTCCAAATGAACCCATCCTAGAGTGGAAAGGGGCAAATTCTATGTCTAACGGTCAATTCGTTTCTTGTCTTAAAGCTAGAAAGATAATTTCGAAGGGTTGCATTTACCATCTAGTCAGGGTGAGGGATATATATTACGAGACACCTACTATCGAGTGGGTCCCCATTGTAAATGAGTTTCCAGAAGTATTTCTAGAAGATTTATCTGGTATTCCTCCCGAAAAGGAAATAGACTTCGGTATTGACCTTCTCCCAGATACACAACCTATCTCTATTCCTCCTTACCGTATGGCCTCGGCAGAACTTAAGGAATTAAATGAGTAATTGAAGATTTTTTTGATAAGTGTTTCATCCGACCAAGTATCTCTACATGGAGTGCTCCAGTTTTGTTTTTTAGAAAGAAGGATGGTTTGCTCCGTATGTGTATTAACTAACGGCAGTGGAACAAGGTTATTATTAAGAATAAGTATCCTCTTCCAAGGATAGATGATTTATTTGACCAACTTCAAGAATGAAGCTACTTCTCTAAGATTGACCTATAGTCAAGTGATCGCCAATTGAGGGTGAAGGAAGACGACATTCTGAAGACGGCTTTCCAAACTCGGTATGGTCATTATGAGCTTTTGGTGATGTCATTTGGTTTGACTAATGCTCCGGCGGCATTTATGGATTGGGTGTTTAGACAGTACCTTGACATGTTTATGATTATGTTCATGGATGATATGTTGGTCTATTAAAGTAGTGAAGACGAGCATACCAATCATTTAAGGATTGTGTTGCAAGTCCTCAAGGACCAAAAAATCTTTGCAATGTTTAGTAAATGTGAGTTTTGGTTAAGGTCTGTGGCTTTTCTTGGGAATATTATTTTCGGTAAGAGTATTGAAGTAGATCCTAAGAAGACGGATGCGGTCAGGAGTTGGCCTAGACCTCTAACCCCTTCGGATATTAGGAGTTTCTTAGGTCTAGACGGTTACTATAGAATATTTGTTGAAGGATTCTCTTCGACTTCTTCTCCATCGACGGCATTGACTCAAAAGAAGGTTAAGTCCATATGGTCTGAAGCGTGTTAAAAAAGTTTTCAAGAATTGAAAGATAGACTTACTTCCGCTTCGGTGTTGACCTTACCGGAAAGGAAAGATGGTTTTGTCGATTATTATGATGCCTCGAGAATTAGGTTAGGATGTGTCCTTATGCAAAATTGGAAAATCATTGCTTGTACTTCAAGGCAACTTAAAGTTCATGAAAAGAATTGTCCGACCCATGACCTTGAACTAGAGGCGGTTGTTTTTTCCTTAAAGACTTGGAGGCATTATTTGTATGATGAATTCTATGTGGCTTGTATGGGGCCTCCCGGGGTCTTATACGCCATTTTACGCCTAGGGGTTACCTTGGGTCGTGACAAACTATGGTGTTCATATAGATGTCATTACCAACCACTATAGTTTGCAAAAATGTGTTTAACCAGAAGGATCTAAATCTTCGAGAAAGGAAATTAATTGAATTATTGAAAGACTATGATATGAGTGTTCTCTATCACCCGATAAGGTGAATGTGGTGGCAGATCCTCTTAGTTGATTATCGATGGGTAATGTCGCTCATATTGAGGATAATAACAAAAAGTTAGTTCGAGATGTTCATAGATTGGCCTGATTGGGTATTAGGGTAGTTGAATCTACCAAGGGTGGTGTGATGGTCCAAAATGGTTTAGAATCATCTTTTGTGGCTGATGTGAAGGCCAAGAAAGGTCTTGATTTGACTTTGGTTGAATTGAAGGAAGCGATACTTAAAAAGTTTGTAGAGGCTTTCTCCCAAGAGGGAGATGGTGTGCTTAGATATCAAGGTCGTTTGTGTGTTCTTAATGTTGATAACTTGAGAGAGAAAATCTTGTTAGAAGCCCATAGTTCTTGATATTCCATTCACCTTGGAGCCACCAAGATGTACCGTGACTTGCTAGAGATCTATTGGTTGAATGGAATGAAGAAGGATATTGCGGAATTTGTGGCTAAGTGCCCTAATTGTCATCAAGTGAAAGTTGAGCATCAAAAGTCGGGAGGTTTATCCCATGATATTAGTATCCCTACTTGGAAGTGGGAAGATTTGAACATGGATTTCATTCTTGGTTTGCCTCGCACCTGGCGACAACATGACCCGATTTGGGTTATAGTAGATCAAATGACTAAATCAGCTCATTTCATTCCTGTCAAGGTTTCTTATTCAGCGGAGGATTATGCCAAGTTGTATTTGAAAGAAATGGTGAGGTTGCATGGAGTGCCCTTATCCATTATCTCCGATCGTGGTACCCAATTCACTTTACTGTGTTGGAAATCATTCCAAAAGAGTCTTAGTACCCGTGTTAAGCTTTGTATGACATTTCACCCACAAACCAATGGGCAAGCGGAGCATACTATCTAAACTTTGAAAGATATGTTGAGAGCATGTGTAATTGACTTAAAGGGATATTAGGATGATCAGTTGCCTTTGATTGAGTTTGTCTACAATAATAGCTATCACTCAAGCATTGGTATGGCTCTATTTGAGGACCTATATGTTAGGAGGTGTAGATCTCCAATAGGTTTGTTTGAGGTGGGTGAAGTTGCCCTAATAGGTACCGAGTTGGTACATGAGGCTATGGAGAAAGTTTGACTTATTAGAGAAAGGTTAAAAACAGCTCAAAGTCGACAAAAGTCCTATGTCAATGTGAGAAGAAGGGATCTTGAGTTTGAGGTAAATGATTGGGTCTACTTGAAAATTTCAAACATGAAGGGTGTAATGAGATTTGGGAATAAATGTAAGCTTATTCCCCGATATGTGGGCCCATACCAGATTATGAGGCTAGTCGGCATGGTTGTCATATGAACTTGATCTGCCTACTTGGCATCAGTGCATCCTGTTTTCCATGTCTCCTTGTTGAAGAAATGTGTTGGAGATTCGACATATATAGTTCACTTAGAAAGTATGAGAGTTAAGTAGAATTTTTCTTATGAGGAAGTTCCGGTTGAGATTTTAGACCGGCAAGTTATGAAGTTGAGAAATAAAGAAGTTGCTTTCATGAAAGTTCTTTGGAGAAATCAGCTAGTTGAGGGTGCTACTTTGGAGGCCGAGGCCGATATGATGTCCCGTTATCCTCATCTCTTTCACTCCGTCCCTACTCAAGCTTTAGGTATTTAACTCCTTATGGTTTACTCTCTTTGTATCATGTGTCTTTGATATTCCCCTGATTTCCTCATTATGCATGATTCATGAAAAGCTTAAAGTTAGAGAAAATGAGTTTACTTGATTAATTTCTACTTGTTTATGTGCATTTGAGTATGAGTTGCATATAGACTTCATGATATGATGTTTTGAACATGCTTTAGCTTGGGTCGATGTTTCCTCCTCAAATATGTGTGTTTATGTAGTTGCATGCATGATGGGCTGTTAGATTAAGTTTCTACCTTCCTTATGATGTCTAGAATCTCATTGGAGGACGAATGTTCCCAAGGGGGAGATATTATAACACCTCGGATTTGGAAATGGGTAGAATTTGGAGCTTTTGAAGTATCTGGGGTTAGTACCAACGGAGCCACCTACAGCCCGTGGACTGACTCACGGTCCATAGGTCAGCTCCATGGATGGCCAGCCGAAATTCTATAAAATATCAAGTTTCAGTACTTTTTCGATGGTGCACCAGGATGGCCCATCATCCAATACACGAACTGTAGGTAGGGTTCGTAGGTGAGTCCCTGACTTAGAGAAATTCAAGGGTCAAAAGTTGAGACCCACGGTCGGGAACCATGGCCCGTGGTTGGGACCACGACCAGTGGGTGGGTCCTATCGTTTAAGGTCCAAAGGTCAGTGTCTTTTAACCCATCAACAGGCGACTAGGACGGTCCGTTTGTGGAACCACGGACCATAGGTCCCCACCGTCGATGTGTCGGCAATTATTTTTTAGGGGCTTTTATATCTTATCCTAATTATTCTAGCCTAATACTATATTGTTTTACCCTTAACCTTAATCCCTATATAAGTGTTTTTACCCCTAAATTTCCCCAATTGAAATCATTCTCTCAAATTTCTAAAAGAAGAACAAGTATTCCTCCCCAAAATATTTCTCTCTCTAAAAATTGAATAAGAAACCTAGAGTTTGCAAGTCAAGTCTCCAATGCCAAAAAGCTTGAATTCAATGGTGGAATTGGAGAGAAAAGTAATGAAAAATTTGTGTTAATTGTGCATTGTGGATAGAAAAGGGGTGTCCGATGAGCTATACCAAAATTTTTGTGTCCCTGAATATGCAAAGGATAGGTTGTGAAGATGAAAAGAATGAAAGAAAAGAGAAAGAAGTGAAATTTGAGCCATGCTTCATAAAGGTAGAAGTCACTAAGCCAAAATGATTATACCTTTACCTTGAGCCCAGTTACAAGCCTTGAAAGACCTTTGTGATACCGCATAAGCCAAATAATGTGTTGACTAGAAAATACGTGCAGGCCTATGGGTAAAAATCATGCATGTGTTTATCTTTGAGAGTGTGAGAGTTGATTTTGATTCCTTAAAATTTAATCTTTGATTAGCTTTGTGAGAGCATGGAATCATTTTTGCTGTGAGGGCATTCAAATACTCTTGTTGAGCATGGATTTATATTTGAAGTGAGAATTGTGAGCTTGAACTCAATTTGATGAGGGCTAGTCATAGTTTTAAACATTGAGTGCACATTTGAACATATTGCATGTGTAGATCGAACCTCGTGTGCATTAATGTTGAGTCTCAAGTAGCACTATTTGTAGACATCCCTGTTGGCTTGATTGATCTTGTGTTTCACTTGAGGGCAAGCAAAAGTTTAAGTTGGGGGCGCTGATGAGTAAGGGATTTCAACTCATTTAAGGCTTATTATTCAAGGATTTCGTGTCCTCAATACCTATTTTATGCTCATAATTGATGTGAATATGTTGATGTGCAGAAATTAAGGATCAAGAATGAGTCAAGGACATTAGGATGTAAAAAGGAGCGAAAAAAGCTAAAAAGTGAAGGAAAGCAAGGTTGGAACTCGCCAATGCCACTCGGCGACTCACCCAGTGGACCTTCAGATAGCCTAAAGTTCCAGCAAAATAGCTCATGGACAAAACAAAATTGGTGAGCAAACGGGAAAATCGGCGACACGCCGAAAGGATCGGCGATGGCGATCTAGCTATCCAAAAGTTCCAGATTAATTTGATGAAAAAGCCAAACCAACGGGCGAGAAGAGGAGCAACTCGGTAGATCACTGAACTGGTCGGCTAGCCCGACTTACTTCACCCTTTGGATTAATTGGAAGGCTCACATTCTGTCAACTTCGACTGGCTAAGGTCCACTCAGCGAATTGGCGATGTTAGTGACTCTCACCAATCTAGGTGCGAACTGAAGGGTCATGGCCTTCCAACCATTTTTAAATTCAAAACATTTCATTATTTTGAACTTTTCGACTCTTGCACTCTCATAATTACAGTTTAGATCTTAGTTTTTCCTTAATTTCTCTTGGGTGTCTTCGTATGATTAGAAATTTTTGCGTTGCTTACTTTTTCCTCTTTGCCTTAGCCTCGTTCGTGTCTGCATCTGAGGTTGGTGTCCCGTATTTACTTTTAATTACATGGGTTGTTTTGAGCATGCTATTGAGGTAATCATGGGACTATTTTTTTCTTCGATTGTATGCCTAATCGCTTATTGATCATTATTTTATAATCAAGCATGGTAGATTTTTTTATTAGCCAAATTTAGTTGATTTTGATTGTGAAATTTTGTGAATTGTTGTTTTAGTATATTGGGTTTGGTGTGGATTGTAGTTGCAAATGCAATTCTAGCTTAGTTCTCTATGCTTGCTTGAGAAATAGGTAATAGAGTAGAATGATTGATTGATAGTTGCTTTAAATGCATCTTTAAAATCTAGATTGAGAAAGTGGGTTTGATTCCGTCTATGCAAACCCAACTTGAAAGAGTGGGTCGATTAAGGAATTGTGTTGGTTGGTTGTGTTATGCTCGTTGAGGTTCGACTAAGAATTGATGAAATAAATGATGAAGGTATAGATACTGACATAGAAGAAATATGCTCGGAAAATAGTGAAACATACACAGAAATAATAACAAAAGAAAATAATAATCCAGAAATAAATACAGGAAGTATAGATGAAGATAAACCAAGTACATCACAACCTATAAGGCCGGAATCAGACTTAGTTCTTCTCCTGTATAGGTATAGATTGTGCTGAGTAATCCATAGTTGTAACAAGTTGTTACTAGATTTGGGTAAGAAAGCTAATCGAAGCTATATTCGACCCCCTACCCCCTAAAACTGGTATCAGAGCCATGTACGAAAGAAATAACATATACGAAAAAATTAATACATGAAAACAAGTTCATACGCCAAACAAGTTGGTATTACTTATAAAAATATTAATACAGAACAATTAAGACTCATCAACTACGAAAAAGAATATAAAAGACTTAAAAAACTTGAAAAGTTCTTAAAACAAATTAATAATCACCAAGCAATACACCTATTAAATAGAGTATATTGGGAAACATCGACGGTAGAAAGTGAAATAGATAACATA
>JAJONR010011227.1:0-14179 GCA_029582245.1 Solanum etuberosum | reverse complement strand
TTATCATTCATGAAAAAGTTCGTCATACGTATAAATATATTATTATTATTATTATTATTATTATTATTATTATTATTATTATTATTATTATTATTATTATTATTATTATTATTATTATTATTATTATTATTATTATGAAAGCTTAATTAATTAAATATGGCGAGCCAAAATTGGGTGTCAACAACTTGCCCCTTTCTTTGTCCATGGAGGAGAGTAAAGAAGACGTGGGCAAAGAAATATTGACACAATCCAATTTTAGGCGGCCACCAAAATATATTTTGAGCAACAACTTGGCAAGAAATGTTTATGGAGTTATGGCCGAACTCTGGCTTCTGAGTTGCCTACATATCTCAGGTTTCATGATAAATCAGGCCATATGTAGTTCGAGAATGTAGAAACATAGCAAATTTTGATAAAAATTTACCCCAGTATCAAATTACTGAAATCTCTTGGGCGATGAGGTATGAAGAGATTAGCACAAATAGAGGGACATGATATAGTCCTTCAGAAACTTGAATGAGAAATGCTTCATAGCAATTTCTACTGAAGACCTATGGTAGAGAGATGAACTTTCAAAAAGATTGTCCCAGTGTCGAGTTATAATGAACTGAGACATGAAAGAGTTATAAGTAAGATTTAAATCTGAACTTCTGGAAATCGAGTCGAGTTGAGTTTTGAAAGTGAATCTTTGACGTAGCTAGTGATGCTTGACATTGCACTAACTTGCCCTAGTTTGCTGCTTAGAGGGAGTTCCTCGTTGTAATGCGTTGTCCTGCAAAACATGTAAAAGGGTGAAAAGTAGTTGTTGCAGTTATAAATTGAAATAGTAATGTAAAGAGTAGAGTGTAGATGTTCAAACGATTGTTGATGTCTCTTTTTTGTTGTGAATGTGATGTAGGTAAAGTAACTTGTAATATAGAGGCCTCCGACTGGCGGGGTTGTTGTAATGTAAAAGCCTGCATCTGGCTGTGTAAAGCTTGTAATGTAAAGCCTCCGACTGGCGGGGCTGTTGTAATGTAAACGCCATACATCAGGCTGTGTAAAGCTTGTAATGTAATGCCTCCGAGTGGCGGGGCTTTTGTAATGTAAAAGCCCGCATCTGGCTGTATAAAACTTGTAATGTAACCTTTAATTGTTGGCATATGACAGCGTTGCTATGCTTTCATGCCCCCGATCGGTGGAGCTTCAGTGATATCACTACGATGTAGTCTCTAATTGGCAGAGTGTCACTTCTTTTGCTTATATACAGGCTCCGATTGGCGGAGTTCGGTCGACGTTTGCTATGTACAATCTCCAATCGGTGGAGTTTTGCTGATGGTTGCTATGTACGACCTCCTATTCGTGGAGTTTTAGTGATATTTGATATGTACAACCCCAGACTTGTGGAGTTTGACGCGGTTAGGCGGTGGTCTCTGATTGGCGGAGTTGTTGATCAGGTTAGATTACAAGCTCCAGTTGGTGGAGTTATCTTGACAGAAAGCTAACTATCCTATTTTCCTAGGAGGGCCCTCTTTTCTTCAGTATTTGATCTGGATCTTAAGCGTACCTGCAAATATTTAAATGAGATATTCTTAGACATAAGATGCAAGTTGAAGTACTTCCAGGAAATAAAGTAGGGAAATAGTATTTTGGCTCATGATTGTGAGAAGTCGAATGGCGTTTCTGGTCATGCCTCGAGACTTGATATTATCTTTCTTGATTCCTGTGTTCCTGTACTCAAAGAAATTTTTTATTTTGGGGGGGATGTTGGTTTGTATCGACTCGCGGACTGAAACCTCGTCACTGGAATCCTTCGGCACCTTCTTAGTCCGTACGTAGTTTCTTAACCTAGAAATTTGGTAGGTGAAGAGTAGAAAAATCTTTTTGAAAAGAATTAGCTTGGTTTTCTAGCAAATAAGTATATATATATATATATAGTAATTCTCCAGCGTTTCTAGATTATGACATGTCCGAAGTCCATCGAGCTTTCCATTTTGTTGACTATATCCAACATAGTCTTCTTGTAGCTTTTACCATTCTGATGAAGCTTCCCTAGCTTTTTTACTGACACTCTGACGATCGATATTCTTCATATTCTGAGGTTACGCTAACTATGAGGAAGTGTTTCCTTAGGGTAAAAAAAATGGAAATCATGCAGTGCATTGATTGAGCCTGACTTAGGCTGCCTACGTATCCCCAAAATAGGAATCAGATCATAACGTAGTTCGAATACAAGTGGGAGAAATAGAAGTATGTAATGCAATGACCGAGCTTGACTCAAGCTGCCTACGTATCCAAGTGGAATCAGGTCGTAACGTAGTTCGATTACAAAAGGAAAGCAAAAAATATGAAATGGAATGACCGGGCCTGACTCAGGCTGCCTACGTATCCAAGCGGAATCAGGTGAGGAAGTAGTTCAAATAAAAAAAGAAAGTGAAAAATATGAAATGGAATGACCGGGCCTGACTCAGGCTGCCTATGTATCCAAGCGGAATCAGGTCAAGACATAGTTCAGATACAATAGGAAAGAGAAAAATATGAAGGGACCGAATCCGACAAGGATTGCCTACGTATCCCACCGAGGGAATTCAGGTCGAGCGTAGTTCTAAATATATGGAAATGATGATTTTGGATTTTCTAAGAGAGACCGGATCCGATGTGGGTTGCCTACGTACCCCGCCGTGGGAAGTAAGGTCTAAACGTAGTTCTGTTACATCAAAAATGCAAAAGTACCAGAAATAAGCGCTAATCTTGAGGTCTTCATATGTAGTACTTCTTGATGGCGTTTGAATTGATTGGCTTTGTGCTCACTTTGCCGTCCATTTCTGCTAAGATTACTGCTCCTCCAGAGAGTACTCTATGAACCATGTGGAGTCCTTGTCAATTTGGTTCAAATTTCCCTTTGGCTTCTCCTTGGTGAGGGAGGATCTTCTTCAATACTAACTGCCCCGGTGCGAACTGTCGAGGTTTGACTTTCTTGTTGAATGCTTTGGTCATTCTATTTTATGGAGTTGACCGTGACAAATTGCATCCATCCTCTTTTCATCGATGAACATTAATTGTTCATGCCTGCTACGTATCCATTCTGTATCGTCCAGATCAACTTCTTGGATAATCCTTAAAGATGGTATTTCCACCTCGACAAGTATTACTACTTCCGAACCATAAACCATTATATAAGGAGTTTCCCCAGTTGATGTTCTGATCGTGGTGCTATAACCGAGTAAAGCATATGGTAGCTTCTCATTCCATTGCCTATAACTGTCCACTATTTTCCTTAAAATCTTCTTGATATTCTTATTTGCAGCCTCAACTGCTCCATTCATCTGTGGCCGGTAAACCGTGGAATTTCGATGAGCAATCTTGAACCTTTCACAAGTCTCCTCATAAGATCGCTGTTGAGGTTGGTTGCATTATCTGTTATGATTGATTTTGGAATTCCAAACCGACAAACTATGTTGTTGCGAACAAAGTCTGCCACTACCTTCTTAGTCACTGCCTTGTATGTCGAAGTTTCGAACCATTTTATGAAATAATCGATAGCCACCAGGATGAAACGATGTCCATTTGATACGGGAGGCTCTATGGGTCCAATAACATCCATGCCCCAAGCGGCAAATGGCCAAGGGGAACCCATCACATTGAGCTCATTCGGTGGAAACCGTATAAAATCTCCATGCACTTGACACTGATGACACTTTTGCACATACCGGATGATATATCTCTCCATGGTCATCCAAAAATATCCAGCTCTTAAAATCTTCTTTGCCAAAGTGAACACATTCATGTGGGGTCCACATGTTCCTGCATGTATTTCTTTCAAAAGCCTTGTCGCTTCTGTGGCGTTGACTCATCTCAGCAATCCTAAATCAGAAGTTATCCTATATAGGATTTCTCCGTTAAGTAAGAAATGATTGGCCATACTCCTCAAAGTCCATTTTTGCTTGCTCGTGGCATTGTCAGGATATTCTTGTACTTCTATCAACCTTTGGATGTCATAGTACAAGGGTTTTCCATCCAACTCCTCATCTACATGAAAACAGTATGCATGCTGATCATGTATCTCTATATCAATAGGGTCAATGTAGGTTTTGTCTTGATGCTAAATCATCGAGGAAAATGTTGTCAAAGCATCGGCAAACTCATTTTGAGCTCGAGGGACATGCTTGAACTCAATCCTTGCAAATCTCCTACTCAACTCTTTTATGTAATGTAAATAAGGCAAGAGATTGACATTCTTAGTGGTCCGTTTTCCTTGCACCTGATGAACCAATAAGTTAGAATATCCTATTACCAAGAGTTCTTTGATTTTTATGTCTATGGCCATCCTGGGTCTGAGATTACAAGCTTCATATTCTGCCATGTTATTGGTACAGTAAAACCTAATCTTGGCTGAGATTGGGTAATACTGACCTGTTTCCGAAATTAAGACTGCTCCTATTCCAACTCCAATAGAGTTTAATGCTCCATCAAAGAACATCCTCCATCTATCATACGATTTTGATATGTCTTCTCCTACAAACAAAACCTCTTCATCAGGGAAGTAGGTCGTAAGGGGCTTGAAATCCTGATCCACCGGGTTTTCTGAGAGGTGATCAGCCAAGGCTTGTCCCTTGATAGCCTTCTGTGTCACGTACACAATATCAAACTCGCTCAACAAAATTTTCCACTTTGCCTGTTTACCTGTAGGCATCAGCTTCTGAAAGATGTACCTAAGTGGATCCATTCTTGAGATCAAGTACGTGGTGTATGCAGATAGGTAATGCCTAAATTTTTGCGTGATCCAAGTCATAGCGCAACATGTTCGTTCCAACAAGGTGTATCTTGCCTCGTATGGTGTGAAATTCTTGCTCAAGTAGTAAATGGCTTGCTCTCTTCTACCTGTCTCATCATGCTGCCCCAATACACATCCGAATGCATTATCCATGACAGATAGATACAATAACAAAGGCTTTCCCAGCTCTGGTGGGACCAATACTGGTGGGTTGGACAAGTATTCTTTGATTCTATCGAAAGCCTTTTGGCATTCCTCCGTCCATTTCATGGCAGAATCCTTCTTCAGTAATTTGAATATGGGTTCACAGATCACTATGGATTGAGCTATGAACCGACTGATGTAATTCAGTCTCCCCATGAAACTCATCACGTCCTTTCTGGTCTTGGGTGAAGGTAGCTCTTGGATTGCCTTTATTTTTGATGGATCCAACTCTATGCCTTTCCCGCTAACGATGAATCCCAGTAGCTTTCCCGCGGGTACTCCAAATGCGCACTTTGCTGGATTCAACTTCAGATTATACTTATGCAACCTCTCAAAGAACTTTCGTAAGTCATCCAGGTGGTCTGAACTTCTTTTGGATTTGATAACGACGTCATCCACGTACACTTCAATTTCCTTGTGGATCATGTCGTGAAAAAGGGTAGCCATGGCCCTCATATAGGTTGCACCAATTTTTTTTAGACCAACAGGCATTACTCTATAGCAATACACCCCCCATGGAGTGATAAACGATGTCTTCTCTGCATCATATTCGTCCATCAGGATTTGGTGATATCCTACAAAGCAATCGATAAATGATTGCAACTCATGTTTCGCACAATTATCGATGAGTATATGAATATTTGGAAGAGGGAAATCATCCTTAGGACTGGCTCTGTTGAGAACTCGATAGTCCACACATATTCTGATCTTTCCATCCTTTTTTGGCACAGGCACAATGTTGGCTAACCATGTGGGGTAATTTGTAACCCTCACAACGTTAGCCTCAATTTGCTTAGTTACCTCCTCCTTGATCCTTAAACTCAAATCCGGCTTGAATTTCTCGTCTTTTGTTTAACAGGTAGACAAGTAGGATCAATTGGTAATTTGTGTGAGACAATATCAATGCTTAATCCTGGCATGTCATCGTACGACCAAGCAAATAAGTCAACATATTTCTTAAGCAACTTTATTAACTCTTATTTTCTTTCATCCTCCAAATGTATGCTGACTCGTGTTTCCTTCACGATTTCCTCATCTCCTAAGTTGACAACCTCTGTTTCATCCATATTGGGGCTTTTCTGACTTTCAACTCGCTCGATCTCATGTGGTTGATTTTCAGGCATCATGCTTTCGTCGTACTCTTCGTGATCTTGTTCATCGCTTTCACCTTGCTCGGTGGATTCATTACATGTCATAACCGTTGAACAAGGATTCTTATTAATATGAGTGCTGAAAAGTGCAAAAGGTAAGTAATAATAAATAGATATTTTAAAATAATGAGGCAATTTTTAAGAAAAATAAAGACTTTTTATTTCAAAGAATTCTAGCTTTTAGAAGAGGCAAGCAACAAAAGATCAGGCTTGATTCAAGCCGCAATTTGATCATGCGAATTTTAAAAAATAAAAACTTCTTTTCCATACTACCAGGACTCTAGTCGAAACATGGACGGGCAGATGGTCCAGTTCTACAAGATTACTCCAGGTTCTACATCACGAATGGTCAATTTGCTGAGATTTATCTCTTCCTCTTCTCCAGCCATGGCCACGAACAAATTGCCTATTCCTTCTAAGATGTTATCATCGCCTGCTTGATCTGGAATCAAAGCTTGTTCTGGTACAAAGATCGTCTTGCTTGACCTGTGGTGGACTCTTCCCAAGGTAGGCTCATATCCGAGTCCGTTGGTGCCTCTCTGATGCTTCAGCTGGATTGGCTCAACTATGCCATTGGACTTTGGTCCAAGTCCACTCTTTGGCTGATACCCATACTTCAACTTCTCTGACGCAACCATTTGCTGCACTTGACAATTTTTTATCATCTGGCTCTGCTTCGTCATTGACCCTTATAGCTTGCATGATTTGTAATGTGTGAAAAGTGGCTCCGTCCAACTCGTTGGTAACTGGGATAGAATTAACAAAATGAATGGGTTGACTGAGCTCCCCGTGAATGGTAACTTCTATGCGACCCCACTCAAATTTTACACACTAATGAGGAGTGGAAGGAACCGCTCTCGCCATGTGAACCCATGGTCTTCCCAACAACATGTTGTAGTTGGATGATACATCCATCACTTGAAATCGGATGTGGAATTCAGCTGGCCCCACCTGCAATGTGAGATAGATCTCTCCAATGACACTTCTTTGCGCTCCATTAAAAGCTCTAACTTTCACACGACTTTCCCTTATCTCTCCCATATTAACACCTAAATCCCTCAGAGTGGTGAAAGGACATATGTTGCATCCAGAACCACCATCAATTAAAACTTGAGTCACAATATTATCACAACATCTGACTGCGATGTGAAGCGCTTTGTTGTGCCCAGCCCCTTCTGCAGGCAACTCATCATCATGGAAAGAAATCTTGTTAGCTTCCACTATTCTTCCAATCATTGAAACTAAGGTTTCATTTGTGCTCTCTTTTGGAATGTTCACTCCGTCTAACACTTCCATCGAAGCATTCCCATGACCTTCAGAACTCATAAGCAAAGACATAATAGATATGTGGGCTGGCGTCTTCTTCAGCTGCTCTTCGACTGAATAGTCTTTAGGCTGCATCTTCTTCCAAAATTCCGCGGCTTCAACATCGGTAACATTCTTCTTTGGATTATGTTCTTTTCCAAGAGCTCTTTGATTTAGATCTTCTGGGGCATAACACCTCCCCGACCTAGTCATCCCTTGAGCCACAGCAGTATCGATCATCTTGCCCTTGACGCATTCTCGATAGTCCCATGGGACTGCTTTGGTGTCATATTCAGGATTTCTAGCGATTAGAGTGGTCACTAGAACTCTTAGGATATATGTTTGGACAGTCAGAGGTTCCCTTAGTTGAACAGTCATAACAGGCTGCGCTGAAGATGTCGTGGCATCTGCTTCATCTATGTCTGGACAGTCAGGGCCCTCATATTCTTCATCTAGAGTAAACATGTTGACTTCCTGATTCTCTTGGTTTAGCAAAGGTTTTTTTTTTACATTAGGAGGTGCTGGAGTGCATTTGATTACTCCTCTCTTGATCAAAGACTTGATTTGGTTCTTCAAACCGTAACAATCTTCTGAGTATGTCCTTGGATTCCTGAGTGCTAAGCGCATCGCTTGTTTCCATCGAAGTTACGAGGGATTGGATCAAAAAGTTTTCCTTCAACTGGTTGCAACACTCCTGCTATCCTCAACCTCTCGAACAATTGGGAATAAGGTTCGGCAATAGGTGTGTAAGCGCGGGCATTTCTAACTTCGAGATTTGGATGTGGTCTTGGTGCATATGCTGGTCTATTTTGGTGGATTGGTGCTTGGACAAGGACATATGGTCTTGGTGGATTTTGGTATGCTGGTGCTCGGGGTGGATTATAGTGTGGTTGGGTATTGTATACTTGGTATGGGACGTACGAAGTTTGTGCAACGATTTGGGGATTGTTGGGGTATCGGTGGGATGGCCCTTCTTGTTGGTAAGTTACATCTGAAACATCCTCCCTTTTCTTCTTGATGCCGCCAATGGTACCTGATTGTATGGCCCTACTTACAGCTTGCAATGTGACCAAAGACTGAATCTTCCCAGATTTAACACCCTCCTCTATAAAGTCTCCCATCTTGACCAATTCTGCGAACTTCTGGCCTATCATTGACATCATCTTGTCAAAGTAGATATAAAGTACTTCGAGAGCTCACTCTCATCTAGTAGTGGTTGTACTATTGCGGCTTCAGTTCTCCAACGTTGTGCGTACTCTTGGAAATTCTCAGATGGCTTCTTCTGTATGTTGGCCAATGAGAATCTGTCGGCTGTAATTTCAGTATTGAATCTAAAATGAGTCATGAAATCCTCAGCCATTTCCTGCTAGTCACGCCATTTTCGAGGGTCTTGGCGTGTATACCAGGTCAATGCTTCTCCAGATAGACTCCGGATGAACAACTTCATCCTTAGCTTCTCATTTCTCCCTACACCGACTAACTTGTCACAGTATGCCCTTAAATGTGCGTGAGGGTCACCTTTTCCATCAAACATGTCAAACTTTGGTGGTTTGTACCCTACCGGCATGTCAATGTCTGGATGGATGCACAAGTCATCATAATCCAGACTCTCTGTTCCTCTAGTGACATGTAAGCTTTTCAATTCCTTTCTCAGACCAAGAAGTTGGGCATTGATCGATGCATCCTCTTTCAACCGAGCATCTTTCTCCATTTCTGCATATTGATCGACCTCGTACGGGACGATAATCACAGCTGGCGTTGTGAAGGTAGGAGCTCCAGCGGCATATACATGTGGAACATGTGGCTCATAGGGAGTGGCAACATGTGCCCCAAGTATCTGTTGGATTGTAGGTATGGTAGGGTCGCGATTAGAGAGGTCAGGAACGGTCCTGACTGCGGTTGGAGAAGCCGATGGAACTTGACCGTGAGCGGGAGCGTGTTGAGTTAGTTCTGGTTGATTTAGTAAGTCGGTAGAAGGCAAGTCAGCCTTTGGGAAGTAGATAAGCGTCTTGAAAGTAGGGAAAGTGGTAGCCGACTGTTTGGCCAAGTCTCGCACTTGACGCAATTCTTCCCTCAAGATCTTGAGTTCCTGTTCCATGTGAGCCATTTTCTCTGCATTTTGAATGTCTGTTATGTTTCGAGAACCTTCGAGGTTCTCAATAGGTATCATTATGTTTGCGGCGGTGTTGAACTCATCTCTATCAGTCATCTTTCCTTTTGATCGAAGGTTGTATCGTGAGTCAGCCAGTTTGCAAGTCGACACAAATCAACATACTTTTGGGGATAAATGATGAAAAAGAAAAGAAAACAAAGAAAAAGGGAAACTATGTTAGTTTAAGAGATATTGAAAGATGTAACAAATATGTAAGTGTAACAAATATATACGCCAATTTGGCGAAATTCAAAGTGCGTCCTAATATAGAACCTCTTTTTGCCTGAGGTAGGCCTACGTTGCAATTAGTTTGATAATAAATGATCCATTTAAACACATTTTAGATTTGGAGCAAACATAACTTCATTGATTAAGTCAATCTGGCTATTACACTGATGTAGGCGATCAGAAGCCTAAGAAATGAAACTACAGGGGTGGTCATAAGGCATACAAGAGGGATAGGCCATACGACACCTTGAGGAGAGATCTCGAAAAATAAAGACGACCTACGGCCAAGTTGGGGCATCGTCATCGTCATCGTCCCCATCGTAGTAAGGACCCGGGTGGTACTCTGGAGACTCTTCAGGGCCGTGCTCGAGTGGCATGTCTATCACCCCTCCATCTCTTGGGTCATAGATGTTAGAACCCGTTTCAAAAAGCTCCATGTGGTCTTCCCACACCTCTTCTTCTGGGTCCTCTTCGGGATCCTCCTCTAGGTCCTCTTCAGGATCCTTTTCTGGGTCTTCTTCTGGGTCCTCTTCAGGATCGTCTTCTAGGTCTTCTTCTGGGTCCTCTTTAGGATCTTCTTCTGGGTCTTCTTCTGGATCCTCTTCTGGATCCTCTTCCGGGTCTTCTTCATCTTCTTCCTCAACCACCTGGATTAAATAATCGAGGGATCCAGGATCTATCTGATTGTACATGGGTGTAGTGAATCCCATGTGAGGAAGCACTGATTCTCTAACCCAATCAATCCGTTGGTTGTCTACAAACCCCCGAAGCCCTCGTACACTTGGATGAGCCATATGACTCACAGCATTCCGCCAAGCATAATATTCTAGCGTACACCAGCTTTCCTCTCCTATGTTTAAATCAATCATATATTCGCACTCAGCTTGCAGATTTCTTATCTCTTCTACTGAGACTGAAGTTAAAGCCTCTTCATGTGATCCCATGATCGACCATAGCGGAATGTCTTGGATAACTCCAAATTTCTGCATAACCCGAAGAGGTGCATATGGTTGAATTCCCCTCAGCCCAATTAACTCGATAAAAAAAAAATATCGAGTCCTTGCATACGCCAATCCTCTTATCCAAGGAAACTTCCATTGGATGGCATCTCCTGTAAGGTTGTTTAAAAATGTGCACCACTCTTCCCTTCCTGTTGGAGCGCCTACCCAATTTCGGAGATGATCTTAATGGCTTTCGATCTTGTTACGTGCACCTATGTAGTAATCCATCTGTGGATCACGACGATAAAAATGTTCCCTCGCCCAAATCTGTAGCAACATATTGCATCCCACGAAGAAGTCATGCCCCCTCGTACAGGCTGTCATTGAACGAAGAACTTCAGCGAGGATCATAGGCACCAAAGAAAATTCTTGCGGATTGTTAAAGATGCTTATAACCATCGGCAATATATTGATGTCGACAGAATGGGACCTTATCGGGAATATCATGATTCCCAAAAAAGCCATAATGAATACTCTTGGCCTCATATGTACCCATGCTCCGCGGGTACATGCAAATTCATGCTGATATTCATCGTAACCTACTTGACGCCCAAACCTCTGAAAGAGATAGTCTAGCTCGACCTTTCCGCCGTCCACATATCTCAACGACCGAAATATATACTGCTCTAGGAGACTTAGAAAATCACCTGTACAGATGGCTGATGGGATCACCGGCAGCCTCTCTCTAATCGGTAGTTCGGTAAGACTACTGAACTCCTCCAATGTAGGAGTGATTTCAAAATCCAAGAATTTGAAAGTTACGGTGCTTGGTTCCCAGAACCCCATTAGCTGAGTAACGAAGACTTTGTGGCATTGTGTCCCTAGAAGTGACAATAATGATCCCAAGTGCCCTCGAATCTAAGCCCCGTGTATCCTGTGGATATTTTTCCAATAATTCAGTAGGATGTGTGGCGCTGAAACGACCATTTGGATATCCGGCAAGTCCTGGTTGAGGTTTATCTGAAAAGAGGGTAAAGGGTGTGATGATTTTATTTGCTCCAAATCCGTTAAGTGTTTAGTTTGGATTATCCATATCAATTTCACACAAAATGTATGTCGTCGAGTTTTAAAGAAGAAACTCATTGATATTTGGGTGGTTTCGTAACGCAACGACAATACCTTATATTGTCTTGCCTAAGGCTATGCAACATGACCTATTTCTAGAGTAGGATTTTTCCTAGATTATTGAGAGTGGGATTGAGTAATTGCGAGAAGGCGCACTATCTTACTTGCACCAACTCTGAAACTAAGGAATCCAAAGAGAGTTTCAGAGGAGTGTAGGAACACCCCTCGCGTGTTTAGTATGTGTTTGTGTACGGCCAAAGACTCGATAGAAAGTGCAAATGACAGTGTAGGAAAGCAGTAACAAGTAGTGTTTTAAAATAAATAAGGAACACAAGCTTGGATTTCACTTGCGACCTTTCAGTCAAAGCAATATATAAAAAACAAGATGAAAATAAACATGTAATCATAAATGTTATTCCTTAATTGAATTTTTCTAAGATTAAAACCTAAGCAAGTCCCCGCAGAGTCGCCAAGCTGTCGCACCCTATTTCGAACTAGCCGAAACAGTTCACAACATAATATGGTTGTCACTCTGATTTTGAAAATTTATTTTTGTTTTAGAGTCGCCACCTAAATTTTAAGGAAAATATTAGGAAAACCATTTTTATATGTAAATGTTAACTCTGTTTTGATTTGCGAAACCAGTGAGATTCTGAGTAAGGGTTTTAGTTACTCAAGGGGAAGGTATTAAACATCCCTCAGAGCCTATCCGAAGATAGTCCTTAAACTCAATTTAGGAAAAAATTAGTTAGGAAAACTTATTTATTTATTTTGTTTTAAAATCCATGATAAGTAAATTAGTTTAAGAAAAAGAGTAAAATACAAGGTACGACATATATATGTCTATTAAATAAAATTAATAGTAGTATGTTTATCATACGGTAAAACAAATAAGTAAAATAAATAAATGCATTTAAAATGTACGACAATTTTTGTAAGTTGGAAAATATAGATGTATCATAATAAACTTATCCTAAAAATATATAGATGTTGAATTTAAGAGAAATGAAAATCTGTCGTTTTATTAAGAAGTGAAAGAAAATAAAATAAGATAGTAGTTGGGTGTAAATACGTAGTAATATGTAATTTGAAATAAAAAATGGAGTTTTCTAAAAATAAAAATAAATAATAATGATACTAAATGTTAAAAATATTATATAAAGTCTGTTATCTTAAATATATTTATTGTAAAGTATAGTATATTCATGTATGTTGTAAAAAAAAACATATGAATGATTATTATTTTATTTACATGTAGGGACCAATTGACAATAGATTATATGCAGTAAAATAATATGTATATTTAAGTGTAGAAATTTATAAATTAATAAAAAATAAATACATACCATTCTTAAAAAGGACAGTAGATATGAGTATAATAAAATAATGGGTCATAGGTAGAAAAACTAAATATAAAAATATAGAATTTATACCTCTTATGTGCATGACATATATGTATGTACCTTGTATTTTGGACCTGTTGGCATATCTAAAATATTGAAATAGCATGTTAAGAAATTAAAATATTTTGGCAACATTTGATTTGAAAAGTGATATAGCAAATATATATTTTTTTTTCAAAGAGGGGTGATGTAAAGAATATAAAATGGGCCTAACTATTGGGACTTATTCTATAGTTATATTTATTTTTGTTAATAAAATATATAGGCCTACTTTCCTAAAAAAATTTATATTTCCTGAAAGGGTAATTATTTTAGCCTTATATATCTCTAAATGTGATTATTTTATCCTTATATGTTTCTAAAGGTAATTATTTTAGCTATTAAAACTAATCTCAAATTCATTTGAAAATCCCAATTGATGAGTTTTCTCATACTTAGTAATACTCCAATTACTACACCTTAGGGCTTTTGGAAACCTTCTCTTTTTAAGCTTGAAATCCTACTCTTTTGGACCCAAAATTCTGTATTTTTAAGTTTTTTAAACATAAACTTCAAACACATGGTTTAAAACAAATCAAAAAATAGGTACATAACATTTGAAAATATCACTCCAAGTTAAACTTCTTTGAAAAGTTACGCCTTTATAAATGAAAAGAAAATGTTAACAAATAACCTAATAAGAAAGCATTGTTTAAATAATTACCAAATGTATAAAGGGATATGAGAGTAATTTAAAGAAAATGAAAGAGGCCTAACTATTGGGACCTATCTTATAACTTACATTTTATTTTGCTAAATAAAAATATAGGGCCTAATTCCTTACTTGTTTTCAAAAAAATATGTATCTCTAAAGCTAATTATCTTAGCCTTAAGTAATTTCTAAAGGTAATTATTCTAGCCTTTAAACTAGTTTCAAA
>JAJONR010011226.1:0-10704 GCA_029582245.1 Solanum etuberosum | reverse complement strand
CCGATCGAGTCGAACTACAAGCAGCCTGATTCCTAATGTTTAAGGATATGTAGGCAGCATCAGTATTGAAAACTCGGTTGTGTTCCAACATTCGCTCTTAAATATTATTTTCGAGCATTCTTGTGCCTTCATAATTCGGTATCGGAATAGCTTTTGAAATTCTTTCAAAATCGTGCGTCAAATCAAGCGTATCGAACTACAAGTGGCCTGAATTCTCATATAGCCTGAGATATGTAGGAAACCCATTTTCGGGGCTCGGCCATAATTCATAAAGTCCGTGCCAAAATCCCTCTTCTAAGAGACGGAGATGTGGTCGGTCAAAATTGGATTCGTCAATTTCATTTTGTCTCGAATTTCTTTCATCAATACGAGCAAAACAAGGGACAGTTGTTGACACCCAATTTTGACCTTTCCCGATGCGAATTAATTTTTGAGCTTCTTTAATTTCCAACGATTTGAAACAATTAACTTTACAAAATTCAAAACAATTTTAAAGTTTTTAAAATAACCTTGTCAATTTTATGATTTTTTGAATAATAAATATGTTTTATACCATTATGCATATAATTAGTATGTTTTATAAATATATATTTTTTTAAAATAATTTATTTTGATTAAATATTCAATTAAATTGGTTTAATTTAATTTATGTTTATAATTTAAGGTGATTTAGTTTTTTTAGTTTAATTATTTTATTTCGTCAATTTAAGAAGCTAGTTTTGTTAATTTACTTTAGTTTGAGTTATGATTATAATTTTAATTAATTTAGTTTATAATTAGGTTAATTATTTTATTTCGTTAAGATTAGGAAGGTCGCTAATTAATCATAATAATTCATCGTATTTAATTAATAGCCAGGTCTTCGAATTTTGATTAAATTGGCTAAACCTTAACTTCAATTGGCTATAATTGCAATTCATTGGTCTTTTTCACAATTGCAATTTTAGCCAATCCTTACCTTCAATTTCATATCATTCTTGGACCCCTTTTCTCTCAAATTACAATAACACCAGCAATTTCCCAGCCCACTTCTCCCCTGACCCGACCCACTTTCCTAGTTCTCAAAAAAAAAAAGAACCCAGAAACAAAAACGCGACCCCACCCCTATACTGTTCGTCCTTTTTCTTCCGAAATCGCGAAATCCAGTCCAGAATCGCTCAAATCCAGCCGAATCCACCAGCAAAATTGATTCCAGCAGCCCAGACCCGAGTCCAGCAGCGACGTGTCCATCTCCGTATGAAACTGTTTCTCGAATCATGCCAGATGGAGCAATCTCCGCATCTCACTCGTCCTCGATCGAGAATCGAATGGCCTCCATCATCATTCCATTGGGATTTCGTACGAATTCCAGCTGGTTGAGCCTGATCTCTCAAGAAAATTTAAATTTCAAAAAAAAAGAAAAGGATCTCTCCTGATTTCCCCCCTGAATCACCCCTAACCTCCTTCTATATAAATCTCATTTTATCTTCATTCTTAGAGGTTGGAAGATAGGGAATGAACTGCCATTAGGGGGTTACGAAAAAAGCACCACAAAAAGGGAAAAAGCTGGAAGAACGTTGGGAAAAGAGTCGACATTAGAGACCAAAAATACAACAAATTACTAATCATACACCGTTATACACATACTTAGGAAATAGGTTTCGAAATAGACTAAAAAATCTAGATTTTACTTAGTCCTTTCCTCATTCACCTCTATTCGGTTCGTTGGAGTTTTTGGAAGTGCATTTCGGTGGTGCAAGCTCGCCCTCGCTGCTCGTTTGGTCTCAGTTCCGCTGCCCCAAGAAAGGTAACCTCACCTCCTCTCGTATTCTGTTTCGAGGTAGCATGTTGCGTGTGTTCAATACTTGATTCAGAACTTGTTAGTAAGAGCTTTTGGTTCTTTCGATTAAGCCCTTGCTTAAATCTCATTTCCCTATGAATTTTCGGGCAGCGAGCATGAGCCCAGTATCAGTGAAGTTTGCTTTGATATTATATGTTGGTCGTTATGTTCATTAACTCGATTTATGTCGACATGATTAGTTGAATCTCTGCCCCTCTTTGTCTAAAATGGTTTGATGTTCACTTGGTTTCAATTTGATTCTGTTGGTTGTGTAGTTTCATTTTCTTCACTATTTCCTTGGGCTCTCGGTTATATCTTATGTCATTTCAATTTATTGTTGTAGATTTTGAGCAATGTTAGCCTAATCTTGTATGTTTTACGCTTTTTATTTTTATTTTTTATTTTTATTTTTATTTTTTAATCTGGGTGATGTCTATGTCTCTTAGGGCTTGAATTTATGAGGTTGCGCTTATAGTTTCCTCTGTTGTAATGCTTCGATTTAGCTAAGATTAATCTCCTCGCCCAATTATTTAAAATAGCCCTCTAATACTTGTCAGGCCTAAAGGTGTCTATTAGGAGTGTAGCATGATATTCAGTTTAGTTATTTGGTTGGTTTTCTTATTGCCATATAGTGCTATTCTCAATGAATGTTGTGTCTGCTCATATCTATTTGTGCTTGTATCCAACATGTTAGGTTGAGTAATAATATTGTTGTGTTTAGTATTAGGATGCAACCATTTTCTTTTCTTTTACTTAAAATGATTGGGTCTGTCATTGCTTCCAATATTCTTGCCTTTTGTTATGAAAAGTCATCATCTTTAGGCTTCATTAAATAGAGTTAATTTTGACCATTATGAGGTGTGTAAAATGGTGCAGCATGCTCTCTTTATATATTTCAAGTCATTTGTTGACTGCTAATTTTTTTTTTATTTTTTTTTATCGTAGTTTGACCTACTCCTAGCACATCCATATAATGCCCTTATGCATTTATTTTCGTGTGCATGTGTCTTGTATCTTCTCTATGCTTGTATTTTCAATAGTTTAGTCTAATCAGTAGTGATTACCTCTTTGTTTAACTTTCTTGTTACTATGGAGTCTTAAGGATTTTGTTTGTTGACTTTTCTTACGGTCGAGTGCCATTCGTTTGGTCGTTGACGCAATTAGTTCGTTTTCATATTCTTGAAAGTCATCTTTTATCTGTAATAGTGGTTTTGGTGGCCCTCTTAGGCCTTGAAATGCATAAGTCGCTCTCATTTAAATCGTTATGTTTCGTTATTTCGATAAATGCTAATTTTTGTCTCTTTCGTTTTATTGTATGAACCCTCTTCGGAGTCCATGGTGGATTTCTCTCTTGCGTTATCGAGTTGAGCCATAGAGGCTTGATTTTTTTTTATCATCGAGTCATACAGATTATCTGAAATACAAGGTAGAATACAGAACAGGGAGGCTGAAAATTGAAAATTATAAGTCCTGAAAAGCTGAAAACAGCCTATATACACTCACTATACAATGATATACGAGTCTCCATTTCGTAATACTGGAGTACGGGCTGAAACTAAAAATGCAGGTGCTGGAGATCCTAAAAATAGGTTGTGTATCAACACATACAGGTTTTGGATGTTGTAGGCACGTTGTATACAACGGTATACGCTGAATGTATATACAAATTCTCTAAGGCAAAAATGGGCCAAAGTCCAAAAGACAATTCCAGCAGGTTGAAGGATGTTGGGCCTGCCAGCCCAACAATTGGAAATTTGGGCAAAAGCCCAAGTTTATAATCTCCTTTCCCCTTTGTTGTATTTGATTGTTTATTGTATTAACTCTCTAACCTTTTATTCATTTTGGTTTGTATTTAATTAAATTCCCAAAGGAAAAAATCATTTCTTACCCTTTTTTTTTAGGATCAAATTGTAATATTTATATTTAGTTTATTATTTGTTTTGTCAACATATAAGTTTTTCCCTTAAAAATCCCTTTAGTTTATTTCCTTTCAAAAAATAAAAAAATAGGTTTTCCAACCTAGTGAATTTTTTCAAGTTGGTCAAACATTTTAGTCAAGTCGTTGGTCAACCGCAAGTTAGCGGACATTTCGAGGGCCTAACACCTTCTCGGAATGTAAATTGAACCCCGAACCCTCTTCAAATTTCAAATGATTTTTAATCTGTTTTAAATCTTTTGAAAAATCTTAAGTTTTCTTAATTTCTTTCAAAAATTAAGTGGCGACTCTTTCTTTTGAAAGATCGATTTTTCTTCAAATTATAAGTTAAATCGATTTTTTTTCGAAAACTAGTCCTTTATTTCTTTTTTCGATAAAACAGTTGCTCCCATAAATGCTCTATTAATGCATTACGGAGTTCAAAATGAGCATTTTTATCCTTAATTTTTTTTATGTCTAGCTAAAAATTGTTCAAATCGGAGATTTTCATCTATCACCATTTCTATCGTTGGAGTTGGAGCCTCTACGGCATCTTGAATTGGTGCATTAAGATCACGTTCATCCTCAATTATCATGTTGTGCAGTATAATACATGTAGTCATTATATCATGTAGCACTTCCTTTCTCCAAAAACGTGACGGTCCTACAATAATTGTAAAACATGATTGCAAAACTCTGAATGCACGTTCTAACATCTTTTCGACATGATTCTTGTTTCATCGCGAATTAATTATTATGTTATGTATTGTATTTTATCTGTATTTAAATTATTATGTTATGTGTTGTATTGTTATCTTGTATTTAAATAATCATATTATGTATTGTATTTTTAAATTAATTTTTTCATCTTATCATTTTAATTTTGTGTATTTTTTAATAGTGAAAATTAATAATAAAATAAAATTATATTATTGACGAAAATTAGAAAAAATTAAAATATTATTAATTTGGGATGAAAGTAGTATATATTAAATATTTTTAAAAAAAAATATTATATTACATTTAAAAAGAATTATGAATATTAGATATTTAATTAATGACATTATATATAAAATAATATGTTAATTAGAAAGTTATAGAAATAATAATAAAATATTCAAAAAGTGAAATAGAGAGTGAATAGTAGTTCTCAAAATTTGGAGAACTACTATTCACCTCTCTAAATATGAAGAATAGAGAGTGATATGAGGTGGGCTTCAAACAAGCGGGAAAGGCCCTTTCTATGTTGGAGTGTCCATTCTCTATTTTACTCTCCAAATATAAACAATGGAGAGTAAAATAGAGGTGGGTTGGAGATGGTCTACATTTAGTTGGTTGGATACATGTATCTTAATTCGAAGGATACATGTATCCGAGGAATTGACAAAGCAGGAGACATGTTTGAAATCACTCCTTTAATAAATTTTAAATATATCTTGTCTAACAATTTCTAAAAATTCAAAAATATTTTAATTTCTTCCATTTATTTTTTAGCAACAAAAAAGTCAAAAAAATTATTTTCAGAAATTTGAATTTGTTTCTTTGAATTTCGAGATTTTTTTTTCAATTTTCATGTTTAGAAAACAACATGTTTCTCGCACTCTAGTTGGTTGTTATTTTGTTGAATAATCTGATAAAAGTATATTGTTGTTTTTGAACTAAATACAGACCTTGATTTGAAAATCTTATATAATCAAAATCATTAATTAACTGAATCAGGATACATGCCTTTTACTAATGTATTTGAACTATGTATCTGATTCATGCATATAATTTTCTTAGATACATTTCATTAGGTGTATCTGTTACATACGTGTATCTGATACATACTTATTAGTGACTTAGATGTATTAATTATGTATCTGAAGTATGTATCCAATAAATTTGTGATTGCCGTAATTTCATAAAATGTAATCTACAACGATCTCGTTGAAGTATGACAAGATACATGCAAAACTGTCTCAGATACACAAAAGAAAACACACTAAATCACGACAAAAAAATCTCATATACATAAAATAACATGCTAAGATATATGATAGAAAACAACTCATATATATTTAATAGAAAATACATATACATTTAATAAATAAACAAGATATATAAAATATTCTGACTAGATACATGACAGAATCATCTCAAATAAACTGAATGAAACATACGACCTACCATCTCATTAGAAAACTTTTTCATACTCTTTTTCGTATGAAAAAGTTAAAGTATCCACTCCTGCTGCAAACCATACTACTTATAATTTGGCTTTCTTTCTTTCCTCCATTTTTACTAGCATCACCATTTTATTTCCTGTTTAATTTTAGAGAGGGATGTGCAATTTTAACGTGGGATGGGAGGGAGATACTGTTGACGGAGGAAAATGGGGGAGGTGGATGAGAGAGAAAGATATTTGCTAATGAAACAAAAATCGTTTTTGATGAATCGAGAGGATGAAGGAAGAGAGAAAATATGATGGAAAACGTTGGAGGTGGGGGAGAGTTATTGTTGGCAGAGGAGATGGAGGTTGAATTGTTAATGTATCTTTAATTAAAGAATTTAAATTTTAAGATAATTATTCAATGTATCTGATTTAACTTTTTATAATATATGGTATAATTATTAAAAAATGGTATTATGAGTAATATTTTTAAACTATAGGTAAAATATGTATATAGTGTAGTTAAGTATGTCTAATTATATAGTTTATCTTTTTTAGTGTTATAATCCCCTAATTCTAAGAGCCCATTTGGATTGGCTGAAAAAAAATAGTTTTAAGTCAAAAAAATAAATAAAAAGTCAAGCTTAAATGTCTTTTAAGTCAAAAAAATAAAAAGTAAGAAGAGTCCTATTTTTATTTTTTATTTATTTTAAGTTATTTTTAACTTTGTCAAACACTACAAAAAAATATTAAGAACTTGAAAGTATATTTGACCAACTAATTTTAAGCCAATCCAAACATGTTCTAAATCTACAATTTAAGGATCTCAAATAAGCTTGGTGTTTGAACTTTAGAAGTTTGTATGCAATTTTAATGGCTATTAAAAAATAAAAATTTTGCTTGATCAACTTAGACTAGCGAAGTGTATTTTAAAAAAATAAAACTCTATCGATCAATATCGTATGATGCCAACTTGATTTAAATCTGCATTTATTTACTAAATAAATTTGTATTCAGATCAAAAAATTTTATATTAAGAGATAAAGCATTTTCTGACGACTTTGTATTTAGATTACTAAAACTCAAGACTTCTGATTGAAAATGAAGGAATACTTACTATTTTATCTAATTCTTATCGATAAAAGAAGTTTTAACTGAACATTCCCCAATTAAGAGTTACAATACTCAGTCACAGCTCCAGCATATCTTAACTTCTCAAGGCAGATTCATCAACTTCTCCACATAGGACAAATTTGCGTTTATAATTGCGATCTAGTTAATCATGTAATTCTGAAAATTTTCAAAAAGTGAGATGAAAGTTTTTTTTTTTTTTTTTTTTAAAATAATGTTAGATTAGCTGTTCAGAAAGAACTCTTTACTCTTAAAATCAACCAAATAAACCACAATATTTTTCCATCTCCAAAATCTGAGGAAAAAAAGAAGAAGAAAAAGGTAAAGAGAGTATTATATATTCGTTTGGGTATATTAAATGTAAAGCCCTAGTTTCTTTCTATTACTATTTTTTTAATTGTAATTCAAATTTTAAAAAGTAAAAATACTTAAGAATTTATATGTAGGCTTCAATATTACCTGACCGTGTAAAAAAAATATTTACACAATTACACCGTCGATGAATATTAGTAGTTAAACTCAAGATTTAATTTCGTAAATAGCATAAGTAAGAGAAAAAAAGAAGAAGGAAAACAAATTTGGTGTCCTCGAATCGGAAAACAATTTAAAAAATAGAAAAGATGTTGTAACGAAAGCTATTGTGTGGGTGTTCAGTTTATTGGCCTTCAAAACTCAACTACGTAGTTCCTCTGGTCATAGTTTTAAGTTTTAACGACTTTATCTCTAACTATCGATTGGTACATTGAACTTGCATTAGTTTTTTTTTTCCAGAAAGAAGTAAGTTGTGACCATTCGAAAGGTCCCTTGAAGAATTATCGTACTTACGGCCTGTATGATGATGTCGTTGTTGAAAGGTCAAAATCACTTATTTTAATAAGGTGTTTGACTAATCAGTAAAATTGTTTTTAAATGAAAGTAAAACGATTTCTGATTTAAAAAAAAGCAAAAGTAGAATTTATATCAAGACCAAAATATCCCTACCATATATACATATTTATCAATAAATCTGTTATACTTGTTTGTTTTTGTTGTGAATTTTTTGTATGTAGTGACTTACGGTAATTTGTGGAATGATTTTAAATTTATTTTGCTTGATAATTTTAATTATATTTTAACCATCATGTTAATATTATATCAATATTTAATTTATTTTTTATTCATCTATGTATAATATTGATTGAAAATTTGAATATGTACATTTCAATTCAATAATAATGAAAAATTAATTAAAATTTTATAATAGAAAATAATTTATCTCTATAAAATAATCTTAAGATTAAAAGCACATTGATATTTTCCCTTTTTCGTAAGTTGACTCTCAAAAGTAATTTTTTTAAAATATCAGCTAAACACAATTTGCTTGTCAAAAACACTTTTCAAATGAACTAGCCTAATACAAATTATTTTTAAAAAAAAAAAAAAACACACCTTTCTAAAAATCTATTTTAAAAAAGTATTTCTAAAAATAAAGGAGCTTTTAGAAGTAATGCCAAACATACTCTTTGTATCGTCGGCGCAATAATTCTATTTATAAGTTTTGTAAAATTCAATAATTTTGATATTTTATAGTTGTATTAGAAATTCACTTATTATATATATATAAAAATAATTTATTGTAATGTAAGTCACCTTAACTTTTGTAATTAGGCTCAACCATGAAATCGAAGTGAGAACCTATCCTATTTCAACATTTCTCTTGCATATAAGCCGTATCGTGAAATTATTGTTGGTATGACTAGAGCGGTCAATATGGGCTGATCAATTCTATTCGGGCTAATTCATGCAGGCTTTGAAATTTGACGGGTCAGGTCGGGCTAGCTCATTTTTGGTGTGGGCCAGAAAATGATCGGTCCAGCTCACAAGTACGTGGGCTACGGGCTTTGCCGGGCCAGTCCTCTTTTTTTAAAAGTATATTTTTTATAATTTTTTTAATTAAATTATAATTTAAGAATATTATCATAAATATCGACAAGACAATATCACATGGTGTTAGTGTTACTACTTGTTAAGCAAATCCACAAATAAAATTATCTTTATAATATTTATTAAATTTGATTTCAAGTAAAAGCATAAATAGCTAAATAGAAATATTAATCTAATTGTTTTCCTATAATCATAATAAAACATAAAAATTATGACAATATTTCATAGGCTACGGCCTATGTAGTGATTCCCTCGAAATTTTAGGGAATTTTTATTTTATGTAGTACATATTTTATAAACATAATTTGCATTTAATAATACTTCAAACTTTAAACAGATTTTGAGTTTAGAATCTTGTTATTTTTCATACTCTATTTTATTTTTATTTTTTAATTAATTTTTATTTGACCCACGGACCGGCCCTATCCATATTTCTCAAGCCCCACAAATCGGCAGACTTATTTAGGCCGTACTAAAAAAACTTTTTTCTTAAATGGGCTCCAAAAATCGTAACCCAACCCTATTAAATCACGGATTAGGTCAGGCCAGCCCAACGGGCCTAGCTCATATTAACGGCTCTAGGTATGACCATTAGTAAAATTATTAAACTTTTGGAGTCTAGAAATAATACTGTAAAATAATTTTTAATTTAATCATAGTTTATATCACGAGATCTTAGTATACAAAACTTATTTTATCTTCTTATTGATAGACATAACAGATTCTAGAAGGCCAAAGAACGATTGTATCCGCGATTATGTAATAGGTTCAACCAAGTTGAGAAGGATCTGGTGTCGAGTTTCTCCATCTTGAACCCCAAATCCATCTCCAGAATTGTACATGAGATGTGCCATTCGTGCTCCATTTATTACATGATTAACAATTTTTTTATGTGATGGAGAAAGTTTATTAAAATGGTAATTAATCTTCTTCCACGAATCCAAAATTATGCTTTCGATATATTCTCTGGCTACATCTTCTGAGACATTTTCTTGTTGCATGTAACATAAAATTGATGAAGCAACGTCACCTTTCTCTAGCTCCGCCTACATGATTCAAATGTTATGAAAAAAAATGATGAATTTTTTTATTAGAATAGAATGAAAAAATATTTTGTAATTTAGAGTTTTGAGGTATTACCGTTGAGGTACCTTGGTCATTGCAAAGTCGAATTATGATCGAGACGTGGTAAATAATTTCTTGGCAATTTTTGCATAAATCAAGATTTTCATTTGTTATTTTATTTGTCATACAATATATCACATGAAAAGAAAATAATGAACCGGATGATGAGATCCACCCATTATCAAGATAATCTTCAAGTGTTGGTATATGACCTTCATAATGCCACGTTGCTTCCACCAGCAAGGCTTTACAAAAGTTTACCCACTGAATTATTGAAACAAACAATATCAGAGACTTTGCTTAAAAAAATCATGTAAAAGATGTATATAAAATTAATGAGCACGTGTTAGACAAAAGGGAAAGAAGTCTTAACACCTTTAATTTAGATTATATATCCTGTGTAACACTTTTCGAATTTCGAGATTCAAACAAATTTATTTTTGATCGTAAATTTTTTATATATCTTTTAACTATTTTGAATTGTCAATTATTGTGACTTATAGTAACTTTTACGTAGTTTACAAATATATAAATTTCATTTCAAAAAATTAAAGGTTCCATGCGTAAATTTCCGGTCAAACTTTAATTGTTTGACTCTTGAAAAATGAAAAGTGTCACATATATATTGAGACAGAAGAA
>JAJONR010011224.1:0-10359 GCA_029582245.1 Solanum etuberosum | reverse complement strand
TATAAACCCATTTAGATGGCAAAGCCTTCTTACCTGTAGGCAACACAACAATATCCCATGTGTTGTTAAGGTTTAAAGCTGCAAGTTCTTTATTCATGTCTTCCTGCCAACCCGAATGGTGAGCTACCTGAATATAGCTAACAGGTTCATGTATACTAGTAATGGAATTGAGCATGACTTGATTGTTAGAAGATAAATCACTAAAAGATAAAGACTCAGGAGTAACAGGACTTAGAAAATAAGAATAAGTCACATCAGTAAGATGGAGAGCATTGCAAATATAGTCTTCTAAGTAATCAGGTTTCTTGTGATTTCTGGAAGATTTTCTGAGTATAGTTTGAACAACAGGTAATGGAGAAGAAGGTATAGGGGATATATCAGGAGAGGAATTGATATGTGAAGTAACATTGAAAGGAGACGGGGATTTAGAAGGACTAGTAGATATAGGGACATTATCAAAATAAGAAGAACAATCATAATTTGAATTTGATGTGGAAAAATGAGATTCTAAGGGATAATCAGAAGAAATGATAGCAGTAGAAGGAAATAAAGTAGAACATAAATCAGATTGTGAAGAGAAAGGAAAATACTCTTCATGGAAAATAACATTCCTAGAAACTGAATTTTTTTTGGTTTGTAGATCCAACACTTTGTAGCCCTTTTTTCCATATGAATATCCTATAAACACACAAGGTGAAGCTTTAGGATCAAATTTAGTTCTATGTAAAGAAAGAGTAGAGACAAAACACAAGCAACCAAAACACTTTAGATGAGAATAAAATGGTTTGACTTTGAACAGAACCTCAAAAGGGGTTCTTGAATTCAAAACACTAGAAGGAAATCTATTTATAAGATAAGTAGTTGTTAACAAGCATTCCCCCCCAATAACCAATAAGAAGGTGAGATTGATATAAAAGAGCTCTTGATGTTTTCAATAAATGCTTGTGTTTTCTCTCCACTACTCCATTTTGTTGTGGAGTGTGGACACAAGTAGTTTGATGAATAATTCCCTTGGAAAGAAAAAAATCAGATTGAATTTTTCCACAACCTAATTCAAAAGCATTGTCAGTTCTGATAATTTTAACTTTGGAATTGAATTGTCTTTCTACCATAGAAATAAAAGATTGAAGGACAGAGAAGACATTTGATTTAATCCTAAGTAGATGAGTCCAAACAGCTCTACTGAAATCAACAACTATTGTAAGAAAATACCTATACCCATCATGTGTAGTAGATTTATAAGGACCCTAAGTATCCACATGAATTAAGTCAAAAGCAGTCTTGGTACAAATAGCACTAGAAGGAAAAGATAATTTTGATTGCCTTGCCATAGGACAAATAACACAAGGAGAAGATAACTTTGAACAAGATTTAGAGAATTGAAAAAAAATATTCATATTACTCATTGGCATATGGCCTAATCTATAGTGCCATAGCTTCTCTTTTACATTGGAATCAATGAAACTAGAACAAGAAGTAAACGTATTTATTAAAGAACTTGAAAACGATAGACTATGAAGACTGGAACTAGGTAGACTCTTTGTAGAAACTGTTGGCTGACTTGACTTGAAGATATATAGACCTCCTTGTTCTTTACCAAAAACCAGAGGCCTCTTCAAGGAAGGGCTCTGTAACATGAAACAAGCGTTAGGGGTAAAAAACACATATTTTTGAAGTTGTTTACATAATTTGTGAATCGAGATAAGATTGAATCAGAAAGAAGGAATATAGAGAACATTTTATAGAACTAGGTTAGATAAAAGAGAAACAAATCATGAATGAGTAACCTTTACTTTATGAGAATTAGGTAGAGTTACCATGATAGGTTTAGGTAAAAGATTGAAATTAGTGAAAAAAACTTCTATCAAAAGTCATATGCTCAGATGCTCCACTATCTAATATCCAAGAACAAGTGTCAACTTTAAACAGGTAAGCATAAGAATTAAAGAGCTTGGTTATACCAGCACAAGTGAGGTTTGCAGATGTATTAGTAGACCCATCATTCTTTTGATTCAGTTTCTGCAAAAGTTGCAGAAGTTGTGCCACGTTTTCTTGACCGAGAGAATTCACATCTGAATCATTTCCCACTCCTTCATGAATACCTTCTCCTGTACTAAAAACATTGCTGGCAATAGTACATTTTGATATTTATTAGATTTAGTGAACTTGAAATCTGGAGGAAAATCATGAATTTTGTAGCAATGGTCAATAGTATGTCCTATCTTCTTACAATAGTTGCACACCAGAGAAGTTTTCTTAATGTGATTTCCTTGTTGAGTTTTGTATGCATTACCAACAAGAAAGAATACTGATTCTCCTGGATAAGCAGGAGTAGTATGAATTTTCCTTTGTTTTTCATCTTGAATAACAAGAGAATAAGCCTGACCAATAGTAGGAAGAGGAGAAGACAACAAAATATTACTTTTAACCCCTATGAAAGTGTCATTTAGACCCATAAGAAACTGAAGCAACCTTTCGCCTTGATGAGCTTTTATACTCTTTTCTTTTGATCCACATACACACTCACAATTACAAGCAGAAAAAGTATTTAGTGCATCTAACTCATCCCACAAACTCTTCATTTTTGTGAAATATGCAGAAATACTAGAATTTCCTTGAACTACAACATTTAAATCTTTTTGAAGCTGAAACAGTTTGGCACCATTAGCCTGACCAAATCTATCTTCCAGGTCAGACCATAAGACTTTGGCGCTTTGGGAGTACAAGACAGACTCAACAATTTTTTTTGAGAGAGAATTAAGTAACCAGGACAAGACCATGTCATTACATCTTGATCAAGACTTTTGAAGAGTTATATCAGTAGGAACAACTAGGGATCCATCAACGAATCCTAGTTTGTTCTTCGCTGAAAGAGCTATGATAATAGTCCTTCTCCAGCCACCATAACTCCTACCGTCAAAAACAGTGGAGACAAGGTTCATGCCGGGATAATCAGAAAGGTGAATGTAGAAAGCATGTGATGAATCCACTGCATTAATTGAAGGAACTCTATCACTCGTTTTTTGTGATTTGAGTATTTGATGATTCAATTTCAACCATTTTTGAAAATAGAGGAAAAAAAAAAGCGGAATAATAACAATATAAACTAACACTGCTCTAAAACCATGAAAGAATAAATGAAGAACAATATATAAAAATTTCTTCTTGTTTCTGAATGAATAATACTATACAATTAGGTTGTATTTATACAAGTAAGATGACATCTAATGGTAAACAGAATATTCTAAAGATCAAATGAAAAAGGAAAAAATATCAAAAGAATATTTACATGACAAAATTAGAAAACAAAAAAAGAATATCTCCATATCTCCTATGTATGTGCAGAATATATGAAAATAAATCCAACACTTTCAAAACATCAAATGAGGTCATTGAAAATATATAACAAAGTCACTAGGAACGTTAAGGGTAGGATTCTTTTGCCATTCAACTCTTTCTTTTTTTAGGGAAGCAATGCAAATTGTAGTGTAGAATGGCTTGAAGTTTTTGGGCATATCAAATTATCAATGTTATCTGTGGAACATGTTAAAACAAGAAATCTTGCATTCGAGAACATAAAAGAGATATACAAATCACAATTTGCTTCTTTTTTGGGGGGGAGGGAGGTAGAGAATAAGAGAAGAAAAGTATAACCTTCCGTTAGCCCAAGATCGTTACCTAATATCGGAAGATTCAACTAAAGAAGAGGAAGCTAGAAGGAAGAATGTGTATTTTGGATGAGAGAACTTTGTTATGTAAGAAACTCTTGAATTGGATTTGGTTTTTTGGTTTTTCTTGGGTTGTTTACAAATGACTACGGTCACCCCTATTTATACTTGTGTAAGGATGCTTCTAAAAATTATTCTAGATAGATCTACAAAAAAATCTAGATGACCTTATCTTATAACTATCTAATAAGAATCTAGACTATTTTATAATTTACTATAAATATCTACTTCTCTAGAACATCTACACAATTCTTAGATACATCACTCTACATAACTCTAGAAAGTTCTACTAAATATCTAGAATTATTTGTACCTCCAAAAAATCATCTTTATTTTTCACAAGGGGGACACGTCAAAATACCAGGCTTCTTTTTCCTCATCGTTTGCAATATTCAGTTATATCCCGACTAAATTTTAGTTGTGTTGTATTTGAATCATAAATACTAGTTTAGGAGACAATGGAATCGAATCATGAATCGTGTCACTGATCATCGAAAATTCTCATGAGATGGATGAATCTCATGTTTCCACAACCTAGATATTAATCTTTAGAGGATGCAGAGCATGTTTCTCTGTAGAGGATACAGTAGGCGTTTCTCTCTTGTAAATCCTAGTCGTCGACAATGCAAGCTAACGGCTAACGGGCTAATTAACATCCCTGTGGGTGAACCCCATTCAATAGATATTTCCAACAAGTTGGATAGTTAAATATCAAACAGCACGATGCATGGGTTATTGGCGTAGCAGAAAACTGAAAAGTAACACATTTTTTGGTCCTTACATGTATAGTATAGCTTGAAATCTTTAGCATATTTTTTTAATGTAATATGCGTTTTGATTTCTCGATCACTCAACTAATAATAGAATTGTTAGAAAAAAAGTCAATTATCTTAATTTTTATACTATGATAGAAAAATAATTTTATTTTTGTCACCTAACACTCAAAGTCACTCACGCACTTAGGTGACTATTCCAACCACTTAAGCTACTCTACAATTTTTTGTCACTCTTGATGTCAAATGAAGTTATTTCAAGTTAGGCGCAACGGATATCACTGTTTGTGGACCACTCTAGACAGGGACGGATTTACCAGGCAAAAGAAAACATAGCAGATATATATTTAAAAAGTAACACTACAGGGCACAAAGTTTGCACAACTTAGTTGGTTAATTAGGCTCTTCAAATTCACAGCTAAATAGCAAATTCGAATCTTTAGACGTTATGTCGATACATTTTTTGGTTCTCTATTTTGAATACATTTAAAAAAAAAAAAAAACTCATACAGAAAACGTCATAATATTTTTTATTTTTTAAAACAGTATAATAATATATATGAATTGTGTTTTATTTTTATATATTTTTTAATATGATATATTTTTTTTAATTGTTTCTCATTTAAATAGGTGACTCCGCGGATAAATACTTTGGAGCGTGGTGAACTGGTGATGTATGGCAGTAGCAAATGCATGCACCTTGTGACTAGTGAGGCAGCTGAGTTGTTTTGTTTAATTTATTGAAATGTGAGGGGTACGTTTGACTTCAAATTATATTGAAACGTTTGCTAACTGGCCGGAATATCATCTTATTGGTCCACCTAATTTTCAAAATCCAGGCCACCTTTTTTTTACTCAGTTGATTTCATTACTCTGCAACTAAATCTTGGTGTGCTTAATGTCATGCACCCTTCAGCTTGAGGGGTGTGTTCAAATGTTAGTTAGTCCATTATGTTAATTAGTCCATTAGTTAGTTAAACATTGTTACATTGTCCATTAGTCAGTTAATCAATAAGCTGATTGATTAAGATCAATTAGTTAGTTAATAAATCATTGAATCTGTTACTCAACTATGAGCTGGCAATGTTAGTTAGTTTGTTATCACACATTCTAGCTATAAAAGCACTGATTGAGAATCACACTTTGTAAGTTGAATACAATTGATATCAATAAAAATTCTCTCCCTTTCTTCTATTCACGTTTTGCACGGTTCATTGTCAATGAACTGATGAGCTCACTAGCTCACAGTTTTTACACAAATTAATTCCAATTAAATATCAAACGGCAAGACGGCTTAGTACTAGACAGCAAAAAAAAGTTACTCACAAATACGTATGAAATAGCTTAAACTTTTCGACCGATGTATAAAACACCTAAGAAAGGGAGTTTGTGATCTTCATAATATATATAAGTATGTAGGTTCGACTTACTTAAGGAGAAAAAAAAAAGGTGGGAACTCTTGGGGAGGGGAAATAAAAAGTAAAATGGAGAGAAAAAGAACTCCTAATAATGACTAGAGCATGGAGTAGCCACTGCTAGCAGAGGTGATTTCCTACGAATAGTGACACCACTGGCTTCAGTCATATCCAACTCCTCCGGTTTTGACCCTTTTGGTAATGAGAAATTGAACTTGTGCACAAGCCTTGCTAAGGCTAACTCAATTACCACAATAGCAAAAGCAACTCCTGGGCAGCCCCTTCTCCCTGCTCCAAACGGAATCAACTCAAAGTTTAATCCTTTCAAATCAATGTTACTATCTAAGAACCTCTCTGGTAGGTAATCCTCTGGATTTTCCCATGATAAAGGATCTCTTCCGATTGTCCAAGCATCGATAATAACTTGAGTTTTTGCAGGTATGTGATAGCCAAGTAATTTAATGTCTTCTGTTGATTCTCGAGGAATTAGTAGTGGAACAGGTGGATGAAGCCTGAGAGTCTCTTTGATCACTGCTTTAAGATAGTGCATATTTCTTAAGTCATCCTCTGTTATCTCTGTTTTCCCTTGGCCAAATTCTCGCACTTCATCCTCTAATTTTTTCATGACTCTTGGATGCCTCAAAAGCTCTGTCATTATCCACTCTAAAGCTGTATATGTTGTATCCGTACCAGCAGCAAAATTATCCTACGCATTAAAAAAAAAGAAACACACACAAAAAAAACTAAAATTGTTATGCTGGATTGCGCGTATATGACTAAGGAAAAGCATAATAAATACTTAATATTCTACATCACCAAGTTTTTAACGATGAAACCATACAGTAGAACAAATTATAATCAAATGCTTTGAAAAAATAATTTAAAAAAAAAAAAAACACGCCAAGGAGGGAATAAATAGTATGAGAGATGCTTCATTACCAAGATGATAGCTTTCAATGAATCCCTTTGAAGAAGAAATCCAGTTTCCTTTCCATTCTGAATTTCCAACAAAACGTCTACAAAGTCTTTAGCTTCACCCGTACTGTATTCTCCTCTGTTTTTCCTACTAACGTGTTCTTCAATCACACTCTCCAAAAATGTATCCAACTCTTTAGCTACTTTCTCCACTTTGTTGTCCAAACCAATGATTTTATTTATCCATTCAAGCCATGGAATGTAATCCCCAATGCTAAAAGTACCCAAAAGTTCACCAAATTCATGTAGAGTGACCTTAGCATTCATTCCTCCTTGTCCTTCATTATATTTCCTCCCTAAGGCCACTCTGCTAACTATGTTATTGGTGAGAGAATAGAAACGATCTCTTAAATCTATCACTGAACTCGAAGAATTAGAATCACACTCTTGTCTGATTTTTTCAATCATATTCGATGTTTCTTCTTCTCTAATATCACCATAAGATTGCACTCTTTTGTTGCTGAGAAGGTGAAGCACAGTGATACTTTTAATTTGTCTCCAGTATTCACCATAGGGACTAAAGGCCACATCCTTAGAGCCATAAAAGAGTCTATCAGCGATGCTAGATTTAGGTCTATTTGACCAAACGAGATCGTGTGTTTTCATGATATTGCTAGCAGCATCTACAGAGGAAGCAACAATCACTGGCTTACTGCCAAAGTGAAGTAGCATGACTGGACCATATTTTTTGGATAGCTTATGCAGAGAGCGGTGAGGAAGCGATCCGAGTTGATGGAGATTGCCTATGATTGGAAGCTTTGTTGGAGATGGTGGTAACTTATTTTGATTATTTGAAGTAGAAAAGAAGCATTTATGAAGGAAGAAAAACAGAGGAATTAGAAGAGCATACCAGGTAAGATCCATTTTTACTTTGTTTTTTGTCAACTAGGAAATGTAGAATTGAGTGTATAAATGGAAACAACTAGTATAAAATATCTCCTGATTTTTAATTTGTGTATAACGTTAAAGGATAAGCTTCACCACACAAACTAAAGGAGACTACTGATTTTCATGCTTGACTAGTACCAACTTTAAACACAAATTTTTGTATACTTCACACAAAGATAACAATTCGATCTCTAACCACAAATTTCATTTCCATAGGATGCAATTAAGTTCACTACATCTTCTATTTTGTCCTCTCCTTTTTATACTACAAAATGTTTAATTACTTTCAAAACATCAGATGAGGTCATTGAAAATATATAACAAAGTCACTAGGAACGTTAAGGATAGGATTCTTTTGTCATTCAACTCTTTCTTTTTTAAGGGAAGCAATGCAAATTGTAGTGTAGAATAGCTTGAAGTTTTTGGGCATATCAAATTATCAATGTTATCTGTGGAACATGTTAAAATAAGAAATCTTGCATGCATTCGAGAACATAAAAGAGATATAGAAATCACAATTTGCTTCTTTTTTTTTTGGGTAGAGAATAGCAGAAGAAAAGTATAATCGAGAAACCTTCCGTTAGCCATAGATCGTTACCTAATATTGGAAGATTCAACTAAAGAAGAGGAAGGAAGAATGTGTATTTTGGATGAGAGAACTTTGTCATGTAAGAAACTCTTTAATTTGATTTGGTTTTTTTGGGTTGTTTACAAATGACTACGGTTACTCCTATTTAAACTTCTGTAAGGATGCTTCTAGAAATTATTCTAGATAGATCTACAAAAAAATCTAGATGACCTTATCTTATAACTATCTAATAAGAATCTAAACTATTTTATAATTTACTATAAATATCACAATTCTTAGATACATTACTCTACATAGCTCTAGAAAGTTCTACTAAATATCAAGAATTATTTGTACCTCCAAAAAATCATCTTTATTTTTCACAAGGAGGACACGTCAAAATACCAGGCTTCTTTTTCCTCATCGTTTGCAATATTCAGTTGTATCCCAACTAAATTTTAGTTGTGTTGTATTTGAATCATAAATACTAGTTTAGGAGACAATGGAATCGAATCATGAATCGTGTCACTGATCATCGGAAATTCTCATGAGATGGATGAATCTCATGTTTCCACAACCTAGATATTCTTTAGAAGCAGAGCATGTTTCTCTCTAGAAGATACAGTAGGCGTTCCTCTCTTGTAAATCCTAGTCATCGACAATGCAAGCTAACGGCTAACGGGCTAATTAACACCCCTTTGGGTGAACCCGATTCAATAGATATTTCCAACAAGTTGGATAGTCAAATATCAAACAGCAAGATGCATGGGTTATTGGCGTAGCAGAAAACTGAAAAGTAACACATTTTTTGGTCCTTACATGTATAGTATTGCTTGAAGTCTTTGGCATATTTTTTTAATGCAATATGCGTTTTGATTTCTAGATCACTCACTAATAATAGAATTGTTAGAAGAAAAGTCAATTATCTTAATTAAATAAGTGACTCCGCGGATAAATACTTTGGAGCGTGGTGAATCGGTGATGTATGGCAGTAGCAAATGCATGTACCTTGTGTCTAGTGAGGCAGCTGAGTTGTTTTGTTTAGGTCAAACCCATCGAAGGCCCCTAAAGTTGGCACTAAATTTCACTTAGACACTTCAATTGGGTGATGTTCATTTTAGACATCTCATGTAGGGTCTCGTAGTGTCATTTTGACACTTTTTGCTGACATGTCAAAGTGAGTGTGATACACTCAACAATAGAGCGTGAAAGACTCATTTTAGCTATTTTTTATTTTATTTTCTCCTTTTCTTCTCCACTAGGAAACTTGTGCGCGCTTCGCGCGGTATAACAATAATTTAGAATGAACTTTTTATAAATTAAATAAAAATAAAGAGATAAATTTTATTTTAATTATAGTTAAAACTTATTTTTCCTCTTAAATAATTATTTATTTTTCTTTTAGTTTTAACATTTATCTGTTATAGTTACAGATACTAACCTATTGTTAATATACTGGACATTATTTTTTCCCTTATCTTCTTCAATAGTTTTTTAATACAATAAATAAATGGAAGAAAAGATTAAAAAAAATAAGAAATAAATAAATAAAAATACTGACCGTAAAAAGGTATCACATCAGATTTTTTATTCTTTAGCTGATTTTTTCTTATTAATAATGGATATTAGATTCTTTAAAACAATTAAATGAAAATAATAGTGAAAGATGTCAATAGAAAATATGAAAAAAAGTTATGAATAGTTGTTATAGAAAAGTATCATATCGTCTTGTATATGCTTAATTTTATGTGTATATACGATATATATAATCAAAAAAAATATAAGAAAATAAAAATAATTGATGGAACATCTATTTATAATATTGAGTTATCTATTATGTATAATAAATATAAAATTGAATACTTTCACTTTCATGGATAATGCATTTTTTTCTTTCTTTTTTCCAAACAAAAGGTATTATATATATATATATATATATATATAAAAGAGATGAATTAACCAACTTCTAACTACCATTAATATACAAAGAAGTTACTAATTTACTTGAATGA
>JAJONR010011222.1:0-11900 GCA_029582245.1 Solanum etuberosum | reverse complement strand
TCCCCCCCCCCCCCCCCCCCCCCGTTTATACAGGTTTGAGTTGGAATTGATTGTTACGTGAAGCATTTCACTTGGTCAAACTTAACGTTGTAGGTAACTTATAACTCTTTGTTGTATGTAGAATCACATTTTATTTCCTTTTAATTTATGTCAAAGTTTATTATTTGAGCATCACTTTTTTTCTCTATTATTTTCCTCTTGTTATTTGTTACTAGTTCTAAGGATTCTATGAATCTGTGGCAGATGTTTCCTTATTCCAAAGATTATAAATCCAAATTTTGTATTGCAACATATAAAAAATTTGGAAAGGAAAAAATAGTATCACCTAGAAGTACATGGTATTAATTTATAATTCTGAATTATTTGCTTCGATTTATCTCTTATGGCATATGTTGACTTAACACACCCCTTATGAAAGAATTTACTAGTTGTTTTTTTTAACTAAATAATTTTTTTATTTATTCTTTAATATTTTAAGTTTGACTACTACTACTACTTTATTTAGTTATTTAATGATAATGATAGTATTAGATTGAAATGATAAAATTCACTTAATTTTTCTAATAGGCACAAGTAAATAATTTAGTGTTTTGTATAAGGGTCAAGTAAAATTAAATATAAAAAATGACTGGACATATTCTATTTTAGCAGGTTCCTAAATATATAATTTTTTAAAATAATTAATGTTGAAATAGTTCTACTTGTGAAAAAAGAATTCATTTAATTAATTTTCTTAAACCTACAAATATTTTGATTGTCTTACTGTTCAATTCTCCTTTTGTACTATAACTTAAAAATTTCTTGTTGGTTCAAATTAAGTAATAATGTATGAGTAAGAAAGAGTAGGATGACAACTACATTCTTAGATTTACAAAAAGTCTAAAATATCTATATTTATTGATATTTTGAAACATTTTAAAAGTTCAAAAACCTAAATAAAGATTATTTCTCTTTGTTCTTTCTATCTTTCTTTCCATGATGTAATTAGTAAAATATTAACTAGATAAATATAGTCATATGTGTTTTTTTTTTCTTTTCCACATCTCTAGACTAATGATCTTTCACTCTCTGTCTTTTTCTTCACATATACTCTAGTAATTTTGTTATATTTTTATTGTATTATTCACACTCAAATCTTTTTAAACAATCAGCTTTGATTTTTTTTTTTACTAATTATGATAGGCAAGAAATCTTCGGAATTATGAAGGATGGGAGTAAAAACGAGGTATGTTAGAACTTAGAAGAACAACTAATGTTGAAACTTGAATATTTACTTGTAAGATTTGTTTTTTATTTTTTTTAACTTTGATCTCTAGAAAATAAAAATGATAATTAAGACGGGGTAAAATAGAAAAAATTCTTAATAAGGCGGACAGAAAAATACTAAAATAGGATGGATCACAGTAAAGTAGAGAAAACTTAATTCTTATAAATTGCATGAAGTTAATATTTTTTTACTATTTATTATACAGGAAATTTTCGAAATAATAATGTCGTCAAATGCAAAATCTTTCACAAAAGAAAGCACCACAAACAACACAAGTGCTATTATGCCAGTTGTTCCTCCAATGCAGCATCAATATCGTATGCTTTTTGGAGTTCTATTGATTCCACACAATCAAATTGGTACGGTAATTTTTCCATTCTTTAATTTTACCACTAATGAAATGTTGTTTGAAATAATATTTATATTACAAGCTGATATACATTATATTGATTACATTTAATATACATAAAATAATATTTTAAAAGAGATATGTATAATAACTTATAATATGTACTACTTATATTTTTTTATGGGATGATTAATGCAGGAAGACATTGTCGAGGGAGATAGAAACCAGGATTTCCATCAAATTCTCAGTCCATTAGCAGGTAACACCATTCTAAAAGAAATTGATAAATTTTAAAAATATTTGTCTTTTTCCAAAGCCTCAAATAGTTTTTGAAAACAAAATATATCATCAAACTATTGTCACAAAAATGAAAATAAATTCACTTAACAAAAACGTTTTTAAAGATAACTCAACTTACAAATTATGGTCGTATTTGTTATAGTGTAATTTTACAGCCTCACACACAAATATAATATAACCAGAACTTTTTTTGGCTCCTTCTTTTTGAGATATGTGTTGATGATTCTTTTTATTGTTCTTGTAAATTATGAACCGTATAAACTGCACTCTAAAGATTATTTTTCTGCAATTTTCAAATCTTATTAAATTTTTTTATCCGATTTATCTAAAATATGTAGATTTTAGATAGTGATTGAATGTTTCGTCAACACCAACATTTATATTTGCACAACATTTAAAAATAGCAGGAAAAAAATTTAAACAACAGCCTATAAAGTGATATTTATTTAAATCATCCTCAACAAATTATACATTTATTTTGTATGCACCCTTTTATTTGCTGATATTATTTAGAAGCATAAGTGATTCAAAAGTCTCAAATACAGTTAGCAAGAAGGGTCCTTATAGAAATAATCATCTTCGCTTTATTCTTTTATATTTTTGCATTAATTTAAGGTTTTATGTGCATGTTGCCTATCTTGAATAATTTTTTATTTTTTCCTTTTTCAAATTTAATAACACTATGAAAAAAATGATTGAACTTGCAAGGTCATATTGATGTGCCTTTGCCAGTCTCTTTCATGTCTACATCGGACTACACTACCATGCAGGGCTATACCTCGATGAACCTACAACATAACCCTGCTTCACAAGGTCAGGATCCTCTATTGCCTAGGCATATAGATGATCACCAGAGGCTCATTATTGTACCTGAGGGGTTTGGGTATGATTTATCTATTTTTACATCTTATAATAATGTTAGTTTTCTAATTTGTGAATTTGACCACCTAATATTTTAATTATTATATTGCAGGTTTAATCCACGCCAAGAGACTGCGAAGATCCTTACATCTGCTATTGGAAAGTTTTTTAATGATGCATACTTGACGTGGGGTGAGATTCCACAATCAGTTAGGCAACAAATCTTTAATGAGTTTAAGGTATATATGAATTTATTATTTAAATTCAAACTATACCTATTATTATTCATTTCTAATGTGAGATATTTTAAAAATAAATTCAGGAAAAGTGCGTATGGCTTCCCTTTCATAACAAGCAGATTGCAATTAATTTTGAGAAAAGGGCAAGTCATAGAATATCAGACTCCTTTTATAAAGGTCGCAAAAAAGGTAGGATTCACAAGTGGTGTAAACCAAATATTTGGGAAGATCTATGCCGACGGTGGAGTAATCATTAGTTGTTTAAGAAGAGGAGCGAACAGAGATCTAGTTAATTTTTATGCTCGCCTTTGTTGTATTTTTCTATTATTATATATACAAGCTCAAGTACTACAATAGTTCCTTTTTGTTCTAGTTCGAGACACTTAGTATTTCAAATGTAGGTGAGCAAATCGCATACTAATCATGGTGACATCTTTACTCTTTCCTCCTTTTTATCTTTTAGTTATTATTGGGTTATGTCCCTAGACTCTTGTATTTTCATTTGAATAAGATTCTCCTTCACTAGATTTTGGGAGATGGATAATGATATTTGAATATTTTTGGACATGGAGTCATTTTTATGCTATTATTGCTTATAGCGGATATTTTATTTTGGCTGGTAGATTGCTTAGTGGATTACATAATTAGTGGGATGCTTCTGTTATATGGGATATTTAGCAAAATTTTCTATTGATATTTGACATCTTATAAGATGAATATTAGTTTACCTGGCATGGGTAGTTGCTTGCTGAGTGTCAATTACGATTATGAATGCAAACTTTAATTTATTTTCTATTACATGATAATGAATAAATCTCAATATTCCTTACATACATGTTCATAAAGGCTGAAAACATACCCCTAATATCACCATCCATGATCCAAATGATTAATAATTATATTGCAAAAATATTAAACATCAAATAAAAATAATGCATCTCCATAAAAAGAGGTGGAGAATGTCAAAACTGAAGTAATAATTATGTCCCAAGTTTTTTGCCTCTCGATTAAGCAATAAATTTTGAAATCAGCTATCACATTTCATTTATATGGTATTACTGATTATCCTATTCAATTACCTAATCATTGGTTCATCATAATTTTCTCATATTTACAAGACTAAAATCAATAATGAAGACAAAGAGTAAATTATCCTTGAAGTTAACATTGAAAGGTGGCTTCAGTGTGCTACAATACAAACCCCCTTGACTAGCCCATTAATATAACACAATTAAACTATATTACCTGATTTTATATGAAACTGATTAAAATTAATAAACTGTTATTAGAGTCATAATTCAAAATTCACTTTGAAACTAAATAAATTTGATTGTTACACTAAGCTGACAACACTAAGATATCAACATAACTGAAATAAAGAGATAAGGGAGTCTCAAATGAAGTCTCATCATAAAACTGATTGATACTTTAATCGAAAGCATCCTTGAATTCATAAATCTTTTATATCATGTATGCATATCATCAAAGCTTGGTTTCAAATCAAAATCACTTATATAGCATGAGTTCATGAAAATTTCATTGAAAATGTTGAAATATGATCAAATCATGCATAATAAGATCAATCATGATGAATAAACTTGAAATCAATTGAACCCGGGGAAGAATCATGAAAACCCTAGAATTGAGTGAGAATCATAAAGTAGAATTTGAGGTTTCTTTGGGACTCAATGGGTGAAGAGGAACCCGTTGATGAATTTTCCACATACAATAATCAAATCCCTAATTGAAACCTTCAATAAAGACTTGAAACCCTAACTTGCTTGGAGAAGAAGATTTAAGAGAGAATTCCTTTAGAGTTTGAGAGAATGAGAGGGAATGAAGAGGTTATGGGCCTTAGGAACCCTTTAGTCTTATAAATAACCCCAAAATGATGTAGTTTAGGAGTTAAAAAGTGTAGGAAAAGACTCAATTTGTAACACCTCGGAAACCAGACATAGAAAATGCAGCAGAAAAACACCTGACCCAGTGAACCACGGCAGGGTTCACGGACCGTGAGAGGGGCCATGATCCGTTGAACTACCCGTGGACTCAGCCCCTTTCCAGCAGAGGTGGACCACGAAGCCCTTCACGGGCCGTACTGGCACTCGTGGGAGCCAGGCAGAGTCTACCAGGCCCAGACGCCAGACTATGGGACCCTTCACGGGCCGTGGTCCTGACGACGGACCGTGGTGGCGCCTGTGGAAGCTGTCCCAGAAACCAGCATCTACTGGACCAAGGACCACGACCGGCTTGACGGTCCGTGGTCCCTTTGATGGTCGGTCAGAGGGGCCCGTGGTCAGCCTCGTCAGCTTTTAAGTCAGGGGTTGTTTGGTCTTTTCCCTATGCGTTGGACACCTAAACTACGTCGTTTAACCCCTAAACTACGTAGTTTTGGTCAGTTTTAGCCTAGTAACTTAATTAGAATATACCCTACTCAACTCATTCTCCAAAAAAATTCATCAAGTTGAACGCAGAAAGGAGAAAGAGTCGACCAAACCCTCTCCAAGAATGCATCAAGGTTTCTTCAGTTCCAGCCCCAAAAATCGAAAGATTTTTCTGTGAAATTCATCACCAGGTATGTGGGATTGCACTAGTGGGTTCCTTTCACTCATTAGGTCCCTAGATTTCAGTCAGAATCTTGATTCCCTAAATATTGCTTAGACCTAGGGTTTTCTTGAATGTAGAAATTTTTGGGTTTTAGCTGTTAGAATACTCCAAATAAGATTAGCATGATTTCGTAACATTGTTGCTTAGTTTCTTGCATGAAATTTAGAATCCTAGATGTGTTGATTCGTTTAGTTCATGAATTACACTTGCTAGGCCAGTTTTTACAGATATACATGCATCAGTTTACAAATGTTTCATTATCAGTACAATAATGTTGCATTTTCAGTTAGCATGTCAGAATCTTGAGCTATCCAGTTATTTCAGTTATGTGGTATTTTATACCTTTTATTTGGAGTAGGCTTAACACCGAGTTGGACTAGGTTCAGTCACCCTCATAGTCCCAGAACTACGTGCCCCCGTAGGTTTATAAGTCCCCTATGTGGGCATTACATTTACTGATCACGCCAGTCATGCCTCTATACCCTTGGCAAGGTATATTGGGTCCTCTCGATGGGGAATATACATCGGACTCCACATTTAGCTCATGTGGTTTTGTGTCGGTAAATAGTAGCTCCCACAGTCAGATTCTAGTGTATTGACCAGGTTACTAGTTACATTTTCAGTATTCAGTTTCAGCATGTTATATACCTGGTCATTGCATTCAGTTAGCTCAGTATTCAGTATATTTCAGTATTTCCATCATGTTCAGATTATATCATTGATTAGTATGATTTATTCAGTTATGTATATATTTTTCAGCTTTATCCTATCCTGCATGCTCAGTACCTTTCAAGTACTGACGCATACTCTGCGCTACATCTTCTCGTGATGTAGGTTCAGGTCCTCAGCATTCAGATCACGCATAGATCGGCTCCCGATCTCCATTTCAGCAGCTTCAGTGGTGAGTCCTCATATTTCGAGGACAGTAGACGTGTTTCTATATTTAGTCTTTTCATTTCAGTTTTCAGTATTTGCTAGAGTTAGCTGGGGGCATGTCCCAGCATCTCTAGTCAGGTAAAGGCTTATTTCAGACATAGTTCTAGATTCAACTTTAGTTTTGAGTTTGATCTTTCAATTGTTATTAAACTCATAGTTTCTTTATATTCAAACAGTATTGGGTATTCCCCATCATTTCAGATATCTCATGTTTTTAGCTTCCGCATAGTATTTGTTTAAGTTTGCTTATGATATGCCATTTCAGGGTTAGCTTGGGGTAATTCGTGATCCTAGGTCCCGTGTTTACGCCCTGGGTAGCTTTGCGGTGTGACACAATTAACCCTGAGATATAACTATTGAATTGACCTTACGACCCTTATGTACGGTCCGTACAAGGTACTACGGACCGTATTGGTCCCTCGTACAACAACTATTGGAAATCCCGACTTTCTAATGTTGAATCACAAACCAAGAGTCATGACCTATCATACCTTATATGAGCCGTATACCCTGATCGTACATTGATTCTCAATCCAAGGCCTGGATTCTCAGGCCTACAAACCAAGAACCAACAACAACGAGTCATAGTTTCTAGTACGACCCATACAAGCCACTCTTGAATTAAAGGTAGTCAAAGTCAACTAAGTCTTAAACTCAACCTATGACAGGAAACCACAGACCGTATTCCCAACCATGAGTCGTCTTGTTGGCTCATGAAACATCATCTGAGACTTGATTTTTTCCAGATTTCTAAGACCTCAGCTACAACTGGTTCCTACGGACCGTGGATCTAAGTACGGTCCGTTCTTTACTCTCATGAACCAGTTGCACCAGCAACTTTTCTACAACATTTCCTTTCAACCAACTTCTACACTTCCCAGGTGTTACACCACGACTTGTGGACACCCTCTGTGGAACTTAGATGTTTCTACCATGTTTCAAGTTTTTTTCATGAGACCATTCCATAGATTGTGAATGTTCTATGGCTCATGAAGTAACTTGTGGAATTCAAGCTAAATGTTACCATTCTGGTCTAGTTCTGTAGGGCTCATCCACGGCTCATGGATGGCATTTGTGGAAACCTAGTACCGAAGTTTTAGACTAAGTTTTTATGTCCAGTGCTAAGTTTTAACAGGTTCAAATTGGAGGTGTTGGAATACCCCCTCCTTGGGATGATTCATCCTTGAATGATGTCCAAGCTAGGGGTGCCAACTAAACTAGTTTTTTTTTTTAGTATTGAACTCTATATTGAGTTCATATTAGCATAAAAAAAAGACACAAGGCACAAGCATTTCTTGGGAATTAAAACACTCAAACACAAGCATATGTGTTAAATCTGAAATGAGAAAGGGCAGTTACCTATGGTACCTTCACCATGGGAAATGAATAAATGTGGGCATCTAACTATCATATACTCTTCAGCTTCCCATTTAGCCTTTTCAACAAATTGATTTATCCAGTAAACCTTTGCTGACACAACTTTCTTGATCCTCAACCTGCAAACATGATGATGTGGAATTTTGAATGGAACTTCTTCATAAGACAAACTATCATTCACACCAATATTTTTTGTAGGCACAATAAATGAAAGGTCACATATACACTTATTAAGCATGGAATTATGGAACAAAGGGTGTACTGGTACTAACTCTCTTGGTAGTTATAACTCATAAGATACTTTACCAACTCTCTTCAAAATCTGGTACGAACTAGTATAACGGGGACTAACTTTCCCTTACTTTCAAAATATCATGACACCTGTTTTTAGTGAAACCTTCAATTAAACCCGATCATCCACTTCAAGTTCTAAGTCTCTGCACCTAACATCAATGTGGGACATCTGACGGCTCTGCACAATCTTTAACCTTTTCCAATTAATATTAACATTTTCCATAGCCTAATGCACTATGTTTGTCCCTATCAATCTTGTTGAATCGAATACCTAGAAATATGTTCTTCTGCAATGATTCTATCTCTAAGACTATCCACATTTAGAACATATAACCTACCTTGGTACTTCAAGACACCATTTCCCCATTTTTCAAAAACCATCACCTTTTTCTTATGAACTTCTTCCTTTAAAAGGAGTATGATAGAGTCATTGTTCTACTTCTCTTTAACTTCTATCACTAGGAATGATTTAGACCCATTTTGAACAAGTACATCACTTTCCTGCGAGTCTAAAAGACAAACCCCCAAGCGTGCAAGTCTTTCCACTTCGTTGGCCAATATTTTATTTCCCTCATCTACGTGGGTGGTACTTCCAATGGATAATTGTCACACCCCGAGGCTACCCCCAGGATGCGGACATGGGATCTAGGATCACGAGTGACCCGAAGCTAACCCTGCTGGCATAACATAAGCATACTAAATAAACTGAATTAGGAAAGTGCTGTGCGGAAGCTAAAACATGGTGTAAACTAAAATGATGGGGAATACCCATAAACTATCTGAATATAGAAAATCTGAGATTTTAACAACATCTGAAAAGTCAAACTCAAATGCTAATGCTAAATCTAACTATGTCTGAAATAAACCTCTAACTGACTAGAAGTGTTGGGACATTCCCCAGCTAAATCTAGCAAAACTAAAGACTAAAATTGAAAGGAAACATGTCTCGTCCTCAGAGAATGAGGACTCACCACTGATACTGCTGAGCTGAAGATCGGGAACCGATCTATGCGTGATCTGGAATTTGAGAACCTAAACCTACATCACGAGAAGATGTAGCGCACAGTATGCATCAGTACTTGAAAGGTACTGAGCATGCAGAATAGAGTAAAGCTGAACAATATAAATATAACTGAACAAAGCATATAACTAAGAACTGATATAAGATAAGCATGATACTATACTGGAAATACTGAACATGAACTAACTGAATGCAATAACCAAGTTTATAACATGCTGAGACTGAAATCTGACTGTAACTGATAACATGGTCAATGCAATAGAATTTGACTGTGAGGGAGCTACTAATAATCGACATAAAACCATATAAGCTAAATGTGGAGTCCGATGTATACACCCATCGAGAGGACCCAATATACCCTGCCAGAGGTATAAAGGCATGACTGGCGTGATCACTAAAATGATACCCACATAGGGGACTTACATCCTACGGGGTACGTAGTTCTGGGACTATTCAGGTACGCTGAACCCTAGTCCAACTCGGTATTAAGTCTACTCCCAACAGATTATGTAAATAACACATTATGACTGAATTTATGTAATACTGGATAGCTCAAAGTACTAACATGCAAAATCTGAGAATGCAACATTAATGTACTGATAATGAAACATTCGTAACTGGGGCATGTATATCTGAATATAACTGACCTAGCATGTGTAATCCATGAACTAAACGAATCTACACAACTAGGGTTCTGAATTTCATGCAAGAATTGAAGCAATAACATATTAATCGGATTTGGATCATTCTAGCAGCTAAAACCCAACAATTTCTAACATTTAAGAAACCCTAGGTCTAGATAATATATAGGGAATCAAGATTCTGACTGAATTCTAGGGACCTAATGGGCTAAAGGAACCCACTAGTGAAATCCCACATACCTGGTGACAAATTCCATGGAGAAATCTTTCGATTTCAAGGATGGAACTGATGGAAACTCGTTGCGTTCTTGGACTAGGGCTTGGTCGACTCTTTCTCCTTCTGCGTTCTAAGTTTTCTAAGTTTTTGGTGAATGATTGATTAGGGTAAGTTCTAATTTAGTTTTTAGGCTGAAACTCACCAAAACTACATAGTTTAGGGGTCCAACGCTTAGGGAAAAGACCAAACGACCCCGACTTAAAATCTATCGGGGTCATCGACAGACCAGACCGACGGACCATGGATGGATCGACGGTCCGTTATGGTCAACCATCGATCGATACTGGGAGGGCGTTTTGGGGGTCTTGATCCACAGGCCGTGGCTTGACCTACGGTCCATAGGTCCGGCCGTGGGTCAACCCTTAGAACCATTTTTTGGACTTTCCTGAGAGGGGTTGCAGGTGGCCAACCATGGACCACCACCTAAGGTCCGTGGGTGGTGCCCGTCGGTGGCACCTGCAACTTTTGATTCCTGCAATCTGGTCTGTTTAGGATACTGAGTGTTACATTATCTCCCCCTTGGGAACATTCGTCCTCGAATGAAGACTACACTAGCTGAAAATGGAGGGAAAGAGGTGCAAACCCTACCACTAAGTACTGAAAACTGATTTCTGACTGAATTAAGTTCCAAGAACATGCAAATACGCTGAAAATGCAAGTACAAACTGAAGGAACATGATACTAAGACTGAATCTGTGCATAAATGACTGAAAAACTGGAGAGGAACTATTACCTCAAGCTGGAATGGAATCGGAAGGAAAGAGGTGAGGATACTTGGCCTTCATGGATGCTTCTGCTTCCCAAGTAGCTCCCTCTAAAGACTGACTCCTCCACAAAACCTTAACTGAAGCGACTTTTTTGTTTCTCAACCTTGTAACCTGACGATCAACAATCTCAACTGGCACATCCTCATAAGTGAGACTATCTTTCACAGCCACACTCTCTAAAGGTACTATGGATGCTGGATCACCCACACACTTCTTCAACAACAAAACGTGAAAGACTGGATGCATTGCTGATAGTTCTGCTGGCAACTCTAACTCGTAAGCCACTTTACCAACCCTTTTCAAGATCTTGTAAGGGCGTACATATCTGGGACTGAGCTTCCCTTTCTTGCCAAATCTCATCACCCCTTCATAGGTGATACTTTCAGGAAGACCCAATCATCAACTTGGAACTCTAATTCCCTTTTCCTTACATCTGCATAGGACTTCTGGCGACTCTGGGCTGTCTTAAATCTATCTCTAATAAGTTGCACTTTCTCCATAGCATCATGAACTGAATCTGGCCCTAACAAGGCTGCTTCACCCACTTCAAACCAACCAACTGGAGATCTACATCTACACCCATACAATGCCTCATAAGGGGCCATCTGAATGCTGGAATGGTAGCTATTATTGTAGGCGAACTCTATAAGAGGAAGGTGATCAGCCCAACTGCCCTTGAAATCGATCACACAAGCTCTCAACATGTCCTCTAAGGTCTTAATGGTACACGCTGCCTGACCATTCGTCTGTGGATGAAATGTTGTGCTAAGATTAACATGAGTACCAAGACCTTTCTGAAATGACTTCCAGAAATGAGAGGTAAACTGAGGACCTCTATCTGAGATGATAGACAAAGGAACCCCATACAACCTGACTATCTCATTAATGTAAAGCTTGGCGTAGTCCTCCACCGAGTCTGTAGTCTTAACAGCCAAAAAGCGTGCAGACTTAGTAACTCTGTCTA
>JAJONR010011221.1:0-13219 GCA_029582245.1 Solanum etuberosum | reverse complement strand
CATTGGGATCTCAGCTGAATTATTTTTATGATTCTATTATTTTGATATTCCACTCGTTCGGATAAATAGAGTATTCGACATCTACATGTCATTTTATCAGTTTCCTTGATTATATGTCTGCATGTATCAATTCTTATTCTTTTTTGGGTGATGTGACTTAAAATATCACGGGAGACCCTTATTACTTTTAACCAGCCCTCTTTCCCCACTAAAGTTATTATGAAAAATCTTTAAAGTAACTCACGATCTTCAAAACTCTCAAATATAACTTAAATATTTAAACTATTAGGACACTTAGTTTTGAAATACTTCTTTTATAAATTATCTAGGAACCAAGTTAGGAACTAAGTAAATCACCTTAAACTTGTTTTGAATATCTGCAAGGTTAGGTTATCTTTCTAAAATTTGAGTTAACTTTTCAAGCTTATTTGGAAGAATATATGAGGTTCCATGAGATGGTTACATGTTATACGAAAGTGATTATGGGGTTATGAGAACAAGACTACAAATGGGCAAAGATTGGCAACATAACAACGGTAACATATAAGTGTTATAAATCAATGAAATGACATGCTATGCATTCTACTCCCGAGCTATAATCGGGAGGTATGGGGCCTATTGCCTATATTTATACGTATGAGACACTGATGGCCACAGGTTGGCGTATAGGATGCCGGTTAGCTACCGGGAAGCACCACCATTACTAGCATTTGGTTGGGTATGTCATGAATTTGCATCTATATATATGTATTCACGACATATGGTTATACGAGCAAACCATGCATATTTAAATGGTAGGAGGCCAAATGTCAGGCAGGGAGATTATTTGAGTTTCAGTTTCAGGTGGTATCTCTATTACCCTTTTTCAGTAACTATCTATGATTTTACTTTCCGCTTTACATACCAGTACATTTTTATGCGTACTGACGTCCCATTGCCGGGGGACGCTTCTTTTTGTTTCATGCGAACAGGTTCAAATAGGGATTCTGATCGACCCACCCGCTAGGATTAAGGTTCAACTGTGAGTTGGTAAGCTTCATCTTATCATGAAGCTATCAGAGGAGGTTTACTTTTGTTGTACAGTTTGGGTATAGTCGGGGCCTTGTCCCGACAGTGCTTATGTCATTCATAGAGGCTATTATGGACACAATATTCTGGATTTTCTTTTGTATGTTTCAATCTCTAGCCCATAGACTTGGCATGTATATATGTATGTGTAAGTAGGTATGTTTTCAGTTGTGGCCTCGTCGGCTAGCTAGTACATCTTATTTTTTGGGCTTGTCTACCATTGTTTGTATGGTTTATTCTCATTCAGGTCATGACCTTCAGGGTCCACGCTTCACTTTTTAGAGGTTGTGCTGCCCAAAGTTTTTGTCTCACAGTTTGGTTAGCTAGTATGTTTTAGTGGGTAACTTGATCTAATAGGGTATCTAGTGCCAGTTGTGCCCCCTATTTCAGGGCTTGACAGTTGAACTTTAGTCAAGTATTTCCTAATTTTACGTTTTTGTTTGTTTTTGTTTTCTACAGGTTTCAACTCTAGTGTATGCCAAGTACACGGAGTCGAGGCGAACCCTTGACCCCCTACGATCTTGAATTGAGAAAACCATTGAGGAAAATGGCTAATCAAGGGGTACACAATAATCCAATCGGAGAGGGTCAAGGAGTTGGAGCTGAGTTTCAACCTCCTGCAGTTGTTAATGTGTCCGCACAGGTTCAAGGTGGTCATCTAATTAGAAATGTAGAAAGGGTGCAGAATCCGCCAGCACCGAGGTTTCGATAACTATAGGGTGGAGTATGATGAGGTTGGATCAAATGCGACTATTGATTCTCCCTTATCTACCTCAAGGATATACATTCGTGGTGACCAACAGTCTTATACATATGCTTACAGCGAGTGGGTTGTTTGCTGGGTTGGCTTCGGAAGATCCATACACTTACATGGTTAAATTGAGAAGTGTATGTAAGACTTGTGTAGGACGACCGGAGTTAGATATGGATGTCATATGTTCGAGAGTATTCCCACTGTCATTGACCGGTGATGCTGCTATGTGGTTTTCTGAGCTGCCATACAATTCAATCTATACATGGGACCAATTACATAAGGTGTTCATAGCAAGGTATTTTCCAGTGTCCAAGAAATTAAATCATAAGGATAAACTGAATAACTTCACAGCACTAGCTGGAGAGTCGGTAAGCAGTTCTTGGGACAGGTTCACTAGGTTCATGAGGAGTGTTCCGAATCACCGCATAGATGATGAGTCACTAAAGGAATACTTCTACAGAGGACAGGATGATAATGGAGGGGCTGTGTTAGATACTATTGCTGGAGGATCATATGGTGAGTACACTTTTGACGAGATAACTGAAAAACTTGAGAGGATTTTCCAAAACAATAAAGCATGGAGCACTAGAAAGGAAAATATTGGTAGGAGCACGTTTGTCGTCCAAACTGCACCAAATCAATCTAATGATGACATTCATGAAGAGATGGCTCAAATGAGGACAAAACTTGTCTTGGTATTGAAACATGTGAGTGGAAATGCAGAAAAGGTGAATGCGGTCAATTATCTAACTAGAACTCCACCACCGCCAGTTGAGTAGTACTACTATGAGGAGGATGTGAATTTGGTTAATGATCAGACGGTGGGGTTCCGAACCAACGTCCAAGGTTTCAACTCAGATAATTGGCGCCAAGGTCAAGGAAACCAAAGTCAGAACTATGGCAACTACAACCATGAGGGAAAGTATGTCCAGGATAGAGACTACAATCGTGATAACAATTACAACCGGAACAATTATGGCAACATGAACGATAAGGTTGGGCCCTATGTTCCCCCTGGTAATAGAGAGGCTGGTACTAGTATAACTCGCATTGAGGATATGATGCATAAAATGATGAAAAGGTTTGATGCGACAGATAATAGTGTGAAGGAGATGAGAAATGATTTTTCTGGAATCGGCCAAAAATTTAATGCTCATGCAGTGTCTATCAAGCAACTTGAGCAGCAGTTTAGTCAGTTGTCCACTACTGTGAATCCACGCCATCCTGGCACACTTCCTAGCAACACCATCCAAAATCCAAAAAATGATGGTCATTGTATGGAGTTCACTACTCGCGGAGGAAAACAGATTATTGATCCCCCCATGGCGTCTGAGGTTGAAGGAGTGATAGAAAAAATGAGGATGAGATTGAGGGTACTAAGGGTCTGAAAGTTAATACAGAGAAGGAAGCTGAGGTGACTCAAAAAGTTGTTCCAATGCTTAGACCTCCACCTCCATTCCCACAGAGATTGGTGAAAAAGACTAAAGAGGGAACATACCGTAGGTTCATAACTATGTTGAAGCAACTGTCCATAAATGTCCCATTGATAGAAGTTTTAGAACAAATGTTTGGGTATGCTAAATTCATGAAAGACTTGGTGACCAAAAAGAGGGTTGTCAGTTTTGAGAATGATATTGCTACTAGGTCACTTTTTCAAAAGAAAGAGGATCCTGGAGCTTTCACCATTCCTCTTACCATTGGGATTTTGCACTTTGCGAAAGCTTTATGTGATTTAGGTGCCAACATTCATTTGATGCCATTGCTCATTTATAAGAAGTTGGGTGCAGGAGCTCTGAAGCCGACTACGATGCATTTACTTATGGCCGATAGAACTGTGAAAAGGCCCATTGGAGTTCTCCAAGATGTCCTTGTGATAGTAGAGTCATTCATCTTTCCAGCGGACTTTGTGATACTTGATTGTGAGGTTGATTTTGAGGTTCTCATCATCTTAAGGAAACTATTTCTTGCTACTGGGCGTGCCTTGGTCGATATGGAGAGAGGGCAGATGAAGCTTTGATTAAACAATTAGAAGGTAACTTTCAACATCTGTAGGTCTTTGAAGCATGAAAGAGATCTTAAATCTGTATCGGCAGTAAATCATACTGTGGGACAAGAATCTAAGGTGTCTATTGAAGAGAGGTTAGGTGTTGATGCATTAGCTGTTGTAATAATGAATTTTGATAGTGATAGTATTGATGACTATGATGAGCTAGTTGTTGCACTTGATAGGTTCGAGTTTTGTTTCAAAAAAAAGGTTGGAATTGGACATGAAGAATCGAGACACTCCACCTGCAAAACCGTCTGTTGATGAGCCTCCAAAACTGGAACTTAAGGTTCTTCAATTTCACATGAGGTATGTATTCTTGGGATAAAATGGCACCTTGCCCGTTATTATTGTTGCTGACTTGAGTGAAGGGCAAATAGAGGCTTTGATATCGGTGTTGAAGAGGTTTAAGAGGGCTATAGTATGGACCATTGCGGACATTATTTTTATTCCTCCGGACATTTGTTCTTACAAAATTCAACTCATGCCGGACAACAAGGCAAGTATAGAGCCTTAAAGTAGACTAAATCCCCTTATGCAAGAGGTTGTGAAAAAAGAGATCATTAAGTGGTTAAATGTTAGAGTTATATATCATATTGCTGATAGTAGTTGGGTTTACTCAGTTCAGTGTGTGCAAAAGAAAAGAGGAATCATTGTGGTTCATAATGCGAAAAATGAGTTTGTTCCAATGAGTACGGTGACTGGTTGGAGAGTGTGTATGTAGTACCGCAAGTTAAATGTGTGGACTGAAAAAGACCATTTTCCAATGTCGTTTATGGATCATATACTAGATCGTCTCGCTGGTAAGGGTTGGTATTGTTTTCTAGATGGGTACTCGGGCTACAATCAAATATCCATAGCTCCGGAAGACCAAGAGAAAACCACATTCACTTGTCCTTATGGGACTTTCGTCTTCAAAAGGATGCCATTTGGGTTATGTAATGCTCCAGCGACCTTCCAGCGTTGTATGATGTCGATATTTTTAGATATGGTGGATGACACGATAGAGGTATTTATGTATGATTTCTCTGTGGTAGGTGACTCGTTTGATGATTGTTTGATGCATCTGGCTGAAGTAATAAAAAGATGTGAAGAGTGCAATCTTTTGCTCAACTGGGAAAAGTGCCACTTTATATTGAAAGAGGGTATAGTTCTGGGTCATTAGATTTCGTAGAAAGGTATTGAGGTTGATAGAGCCAAAGTTGAGGTAATAGAAAAGCTTCCACCACCTATCTATGTTAAAGGTGTTCGAAGTTTTCTTGGGCATGTAGGTTTCTACCGGAGGTTCATAAAAGATTTCTCAAAAATTGCACACCCATTGTGCAAGCTACTCGAAAAGAAGTGTAAGTTTGATTTTGATGATGCTTGTCTGAGAGCATTTGGAGAGTTAAAAGAAAAGTTAACTGCGGCACCTATCATTATTTCACCGGATTGGGGACAATCGTTCGAAGTGATGTGTGATGCAAGTGGGGTGGCGCTTGGTGTAGTGTTAGCACAGAGGCGAGAGAAGATTTTTCATCTGATTTACTGTGCCAAAAAATATCTGAATATGGCTCAATAGAACTATACTGTGACTGAACAGGAAATCCTTGCTGTGGTTTTCGCATTCGAGAAATTTAGGTCCTACTTGCTTGGTACTAAGGTCAAGTGCATAATGACCATTCTGCATTGAGGTATCTGATGGCTAAAAAAAATGCAAAACCAAGGTTGATTAGATGGGTACTTTTGCTGCAAGAGTTCAATTTTTAGGTTGAGGATAAAAAGGGAACAAAAAATCAGGTTGCTGATCATTTGTCCAGACTAGAGGAGGAAGCTATGATCAAGTAAGAGGATGGAGTTGAGATCAATGATGCCTTCCCTGATGAACAAGTATTGGCCGGTTCTTATGATCTTATCCCTTGGTTTGCAGATTTTGCTAACTACTTGGCAAATGATTTGGTTCCGTCGGATTTGTCATTCCACCAAAGAAAAAAATTCATGTCTGATGTGAAGAAATTTTTTTGGGATGAGCCTTACTTGTTTCGTGTTTGTGCTAATGGGATTATTCATCGTTGTGTGCCTGAGGTTGAGATGATGAGTATACTAGAGGCGTGTCATTCATCTCCTATAGGTGGGCACCATAGTGGTATCCGAACTGCCCATAAATTTTGTAGTGTGTGTGAGTAAATTTTGTATATTCATGCAGTATATGCCAATCTAGAACTTGCCTTGTTGGTCCTGTTATGATAATCTAGGCTAGGAATTGGGAAATGATCATAGGCCCTTGTTCAATTGAGTCCACTTAAGCCTAAAAAGATCCAACCAAAAGAAATAAATATTCCCTTAGTTCCAAATGTTTGAGCCTAACGAATACAACTTCTTTCAGTACACCGAACTCACCTTCCCTAATAAACATCTATTTTGGCTCTGGTCCCTCCTTGGACATGTGCACCTTAACTTAGACAAAAAGCCTAAGTTAAGGGTGGCTAATTCAAAAGTTACCTTAATCTTGGCCCTGGTCCGACATCGCATATTGTGTACCTCAACTCATGTAAAATACATAAGTTGAGGGTAGCTATGAAAAAGGAAACCGAAAGAAAAGGGTATGAAAAGAGTTGTGTAGAAGAAGGAAAAAGATAGAAAAAGATGTGACTGGATTCAAAAGAAACAAAAAAGAATGAGAATAATACTGAGAAACAAAGAAAGAAAAGAAAAAGTGAAAAAGAAGAGCGAAAAAGTCAAAGTCACATCTGTGCTGAAGAGAGTCAAGGAAAAGAGCAGAAAAGAAGAATATGTCAAGAATTGGTTGAGAAAAGAGGTAAAAAGTCAACGTATTATAAATGAGGGCAGAAAAGTCACTAAAAGTATCCAAATATACCATACCTGACCCTTAGCCTACATTACAAGCTAAGAAAGTCCTATAGTGATCCTAGTGACTAGTTTGGAGAGTCTATGTAGTGAAAATAAGGGTAAGTCTATGGTATTGAGCACTAATAGTATTTGAAGTCACTTCTGAGCGTGAGTGTTAAATGAATCCTAGAACTTAAAATTATACTTATTGTGTGAAAAAAGGATCTTCTTGAAGTGAGGGTACTAGTTGCATTGTTGGAGAGTTGGTACCTTGGTGATTGTTGAAAAGTGTATGGTGTGATATCTATAGGTCTGTCTATGACATGTGATTGCTTGAGTTTGTATGTTTGCTTCTACATAAGTGTCATTTAGATGTTTAGTGTGTCGCTTGATGACAACCAACAAGTTTAAGTTGAGGGTGTTGATATACCGTGAGTTTACAGTAGTTTTTATGCATTTCACTTAGAGTTTGTGTGTGTCTTGGGCTATTTTGTTATTGGATATAATATGTTTATGTAATCTTTTGCAGCAAATTTGTTCGGAAGCGGTTGATGGAAAATTGGACTGAAAAGACAGCAGCAGCAACCAACGAGGCCAACGACAGACCGTAGGTCCAACGACGGCCCGTAGGTGGTGAAGCATAGGTGAGGTTCAGGAAATTCTGACAACGTGTGGAACCGCGAGAGCCATTGACGGACCGTAGGTTGAGTGACGGATCGTCCTGCACATCCGTCAATGAGATCAGAGAGTTTGAAGTTCCAGTACCTGAACCACGGAGGTGACCCATGGTCCGTAGTTCAAGTCGTCAGTCAAATCCGCAGCCGACCCAGCTTTCTATTATCTTCGTTTCCTATTTGATTTAGGATTTGTCTTGTGTAAATATTAGTTGTAATTTCTTTTTTGGGGGGTTATACATTATTGTAGACTTTTGTGTTTGGTCTTTTGGAATGATTTTGCAAACTCTTAGCAATTTAATTTTTGAAAGTTGGTTTATACAATTTCACTTTGAATTTCAATTCAAGATTTCGGCTTTCATCTATTCTAATTGTAAGTTCAGGATTTATTTTAACCTAATTATGAATTGTGAACTCTCAAGCATGAGTAGCTAAATCCACAACTAGGGTTGTGGGAACCATGAGCAATTAACAAAGTATGAATAATAACTAAGTAATTCTTGAATAGTGTTTATGCATGTATTGTTAATATTTTCGTTTAGAAGTCTTTCTAGCGGTGCGCAACGTTAGAACTTGCCTCATTCCTACTTGCCTTACCAAGGGGGTAATGAATGAGAAAAATATTAAACAACAGAGATTTAGTTAAGGATTTGTTGCTATCTAATAGTCTGACTTTAATCTATGGAGTTGTGGTGATGAATGGGGCTGAATCATCACTGGTGTTTGAAGTAAAGGAGAAACAAGACCAAATTGACGGTCAAGCAAAGCGCACAATTCAGAAACTAGAGGACATGTTAAGGGCATTTGTCATAGAATTCAAAGGTAATTGGGATGACTACTTGCCTCTCATAGAGTTTGCTTACAATAATTGTTATCACTCCAATATCCAAATGGCTCCTGATGAATCTCTTTATGGGCGAAGATGTAGATCTCCTATTGGTTGGTTTGAGGTTAGTGAAGTTGAGTTGATAGGGCCAGACTTGGTTCATCAAGCCATGGAGAAAGTGAAGATTACTGAGGAAAGGCTGAAAACAGCGTAGAGTCGTCAGAAATTCTACACAGATGTTAGGAAAATGGACTTGTAATTTGAGGTTATGATTGGGTCTACTTGAAGGTTTCACCTATGAAGGGTGTCATGAGATTTGGTAAGAAGGGGAAACTCAGTCCCCGGTACATTGGTCTTTACATAATATCCAAGAGAGTTGGCAATGTAGCTTATGAGTTGGAGCTACCTTCAGAACTAGCAGCATTTCATCTGGTGTTCCATGTATCCATGATAAAGAAGTGTTTGGGCGATCCATCACCTATTGTACCTACAGATAATATTGGTATCAAGGACAACCTATCTTATGAGGAGATGCCCGTTCAGATTCTTGATAGTCAGGTTCGCAAGTTGAGAACCAAAGAAGTTGCATCAGTCAAGGTCTTATGGAGGAATCAATTTGTTGAGGAAGCTACTTGGGAGGTTTAGGAGGATATGAAAAGGATATACCTTCATCTCTTTCCTTCCGAAGAAATTCCACACCAAGGTACTATTTCTTTGTAAAATACTTTTTAAGTTGATATGCTGAGTTATGTTAATTGCTTGTTGTGTGCTTGAGTTGGGGTTTTTAGATGCTTCCCACCCCTGTTCTACTTAGTGTGATCTCATTCGAGGACGGATGTTCCCAAGGTGGAGATATTGTAACACCTCGGACTTCGAAAGAGCTAAATAGAAATTCATGCAAGTCACTCATCAGTTTTTAGTTTTGGGTCAAATTCAAACGACCATATCTTTTATCACATACAAAATTAGGTGGACCTTGAGATATCAAATCGAAGATCTTTTATTCCTCTTTTCAACACCACCAAGTTTGCTAAATTTCAAACTCCGAGTAAAACGTTATGGCCATTTGAGTGAAGCCTCTCTAGTTAAGGCTTTCCATCCGTTTGAGGAAAGGGTATTTTGGTATTTCCTTTTTACACTAGGCCTAAAACATTTTTTGTTACCCAAATAAGGGTCTAATAAGATTTAGACCACTTTTCCACGCTCCCAAATGCTTAGGGATTTAGAACGAAGTTTCAAGAGAAGAAAAGGGTAGGGTTTCTAGAGTTCTTTCAAACACTAAGGAATTTTCTAAGAACATCGTTCTTTCTAGGTATGTAAGGCTTCCCATAGTGTTGGACATGTTCTTCCTCATGCCATACATCTAAATTTATCCATGAAATCGTTATATTAAGATATTCTTGAGTAGTTCTTGGTTGTTGTTTCATTCTTTAAACAATTGAGGTTTGGAGTTTCTTGAGTTTCGGATCTTGAGTATGACTGGTGATTCTTGATAAAGATTGTATGAGTTTTCGATGAATTCGTGTTGGGTTTGTAACTCAAAAAGAGTTTAGAAGAAATCACTCGATTCTAGATGAGTTAGGACCCAAAATTTAGAAAACAAATTCGTCGGATTTCTGGGTACGGAGGTGGGCGGCGCGCCACCATTGCTACAAGACCACTACTCAGTAGTTTGGGGCCTGGTGCAGCGCGCCAACAATGCACCCCAAACTTCTGCCAGTAGTTTAGGGTCTGGTGCCTTGCTCCACTCAGTACGTCAGGGTCGCCTGGTCCTTCTCTTTTTCGTCCTTCATTATGTACGTGTTCTTTCGAATTGTGTCTATGTTCTCTTCTTAATATGAACTCTTAAAGTCTTAATTATTGAGATCCTACATGTCCTAATCACATGTCTTAATCTACATTCCAAATTAAAGTGACTTTTAAGAGGAAAGTTCAAGAGGTCTTTTTGAGTTATTTTGAGAACTTTCTCGCAATTAACTATAGTTTTTGAACTAAGTCTTGAGAAGGTGAGTATGATAATAAGAAGCATTGTATTTCATGATTTAAATAAGAGTATAAAGGTACTAAATATTCCCAAATGTAACACTTTTACATTTAAAAGAGAGAATCGTTGATTTTTAAATGAGTTCAGAGATGTTTCATAGTTTTACCTCTTTTAAGAGGAGCATTTGAGTAATTACCTCAAATTGAGAAAGAGTCACGTTTTATACATTTGAGCATGAGTTTATATATAATTGGGAGTAGTATTGAGCACCGATATGAGGATGAGTTCAGACAACTCACATTCCTCATAAACCATGTAGCCAACATGGGTAAATGATCATACTTTTTAGACGACTCCTTATTGCTTTTAAGCATAGCTTAGTGGATCCACTTACTTGAGGTGTTCTATACCCCGGTAAGGTATAGGACAGTTCTGGCAGCGTGGGCGAGACGTTGTATCATCACGTAGCTCATAGTGATGGTTGTCGGTTAGAGAATCTCCCAAATAAGAGTAAAGAGTATCTTATTGTGTTTTTATACATCATTGAGTTATATCTCTTGTTTTATAATGTTTTAAATATTGCAATTATCATTGTTTCTTTTGTATTTCAGTTGAGTTGAGGTGAGTGTGTCTTCCAGCCTTATTATTTCAGATGCCTATGCTTTCAGCTTCCCCCTCACATACTGGTACATTCAATGTACATACGTCACTCGACCTGCATCTTTTTATGATGTAGATACAGGCGTTCAGGGTCATCAACAGGTGTTTCGTTGATACTATTTGTACTCCATCTATCTTTGGTGAGCCTCTTTGCTTTCCAGAGGGCTTCACATTATTCTTTCTGGTTTGGTTAAATTATCGAGGGTCCTGTCCCGACATCGATCATAGTATTTAGAGGATTCATAGATAGTTAGAAGTTCAAGAATCTCTCCCTATTTCCCTTGTTGATGTTTTGAGACTTGTCGATTACTTATGTTTATTTAAGTATTTTCACATATTCATTGAGTTAAGTTGTTTGAGACATTATGAGTTAATGTTGGTATTTGGAGTCCCAATTTTACTTGAGTAAGTCTTCCGCTAAGTACTCAGTCAGCCCAAGGGTTGGCTTGGAGGGCCAGCGATGGTTCTCGAGTGCCGGCCACGTCAAGGGTGTAGACTCAGGGGTGATAGATATGAAGACTTGTGGTAATTCAAAGACAAGATTCGAGAATTTATGCACCAACAATGTGTCGCGGTCGTTGCATATTGCCCGTATACATATTGGAGAAAATACAAACTAATCCCTTCAGTATACAATAAAGTCCTTTGTTTATACATGCAGATTTTTCTTAGGCTACTTCTAGACAGTCTTTATATTTATAGAACTTAAGAGATGACTCTTAATAAGAGTCATGTTCTTTCATGAACATATGGTTATTCATATGAGTCACGCTCTTTCATGAACATATGGTTATTCATATGAGTCATGTTCTTTCATGAACATATGACTTTTCATAAGGGTCATGTTCTTTAATTCAATCAAATATTGTCCAAACGATTAATTTAAAGTGCAATTTCTATTTTTTTTTTATGCTTCTTGTCCAATATATATATATATATATATATATATATATCATAAACTTCTTTCAAAAGTTCTATCACATTATCAGATGTAATAGTTTTTAGGTTTAAATCCTCAAATTGAGATTGTAATTTATAAAATTCTTCGTTTTCACAATTGCAAGTATCACCTTTGCAAGTAGAACAAGAAGTGTCTATAACTTTATCACTTTCAGATAAGAAGGAATATCCTTATCATCAGAAATATTATCATTATCTTGAACAATATTTGTATGAGGATTAATTTTAACCCTACTAATCGAAGAATCACTCATTTTTGGTTTAGAAATCACCAAACCATTTTGTAAAACATTTTTCTTTAAATATCAAGATGTTTGATATTTAATTCAAACGTTTTAGAATAGACCAAAATATCATCAATGTAGACAATGATGAATTCTAGATAAGGGTTAAAAATATCATTCATGATTTTTTGAAATTCTGAAGGAGCATTTTTTAAACCAAAAGGCATTACGTTCCATTCATATTGTCCAAATGGGACATTAAAAGCAGTTTTATAAGTATGCTCTTTAAATATTTGAATTTGCCAATAACCTAATTTTAAATCAAATATTGAAAAATATATTGGCATCATATAATCTGGATAGAAGATCTCTTTTATTTGGAATATGATACCTAATCCATTTTAAATATTTATTTAGAGGTTTGTAATTTAGTACTAACCTGGGAACTCCTAGTTCCTTTTCTGCAGCATTATTGACATAAAAAGCAGTGCAAGGCCAAAGAGATTTAGACGGTTTTATCAAACCCCTTTGTAATAAATTATCAATTTCTGTTTTACAAAATTCAATTAGTTCAGCATTCATCTGACATGGCCGAGATTTTGTAGGAATATTATTCTCAGAAAAGTCATCTTCATATGGAAGAGTAACAATATGTTTCTTTCTGTTCCAGAATGCACTTGGATGCTCAGCACAGATATCAATAGCCATTTGTTCGGAAATTAATTTAATATTTTCCTGTATTTTGGCAGATTTTATTGTATCAAATATGCTCATGCCAAATAATTCATGTTGTAAAGAATCCATATGCTTTTGCTTTATATTAATTAAAGCATTTATATCACGAGTAATTGGTTCAGTCACAAAAGAGTAAGATATTTCTTTATTTTTATAGGTGGGCTGTAAATCCTTTTGAATCAAGATGTGAGAAAGGATAAATAGCATTTATAAAAGGAGTTCCAAGTGTGTATATATATATATATATATATATATATATATATATATATATCATATATTATCCAACCGATTAATTAAAGTACAATTTATAAAAATAATAAAATAGAAATTGCACTTTAAATTAATCGATTGGACAATATTTGATTGAATAAAGAAAAATATTTAAAATTGAAATTATATTATATTGATATTAAAATTAAGTTCGGGGTTTTACAAATCTTAGGGACTAAAGCAAGTGTTTT
>JAJONR010011220.1:0-15825 GCA_029582245.1 Solanum etuberosum | reverse complement strand
GTGAATGGAAAATGAAGAGTTGCGACTTTTATGAAGAGTTGTGACTTTTATGAAAAGTTGCGACTTTTATGAAAAGTTGTGACTTTTATGAAAAGTTGTGATTTTTATGAAAGGTTGTGACCTTTCCGAAAGATTGTGACTTTTCCAAAGGGTTGTGACCTTTCCGGTAAGGCACAATAAGAACCTTTTCACACTACCCTTTGCTTTCTATAAATTGAGGGATTTTCTCTCATTTTAAAAACAAAATTTTCTTGACTTCTTCTACTACTACTAAATCTAGTATTCTAAGTGTACTTTACTGCCGTTGAGTGGTTCGCTGACACCATAGTTTTAGGTACCGATACACCAGTGAGTAAGATCGTTCTATCCTGGGAGGATATATTCCATTAACCTCGGGTACTTGAGGGGAATAATTTCCTTAAGGAGACACTGTGCATTCAGTGGGCTCGATTTTCTTTCTTTGAGAAAAATATTTTATATTGTTTCTAATCTGTTTCTGATTCTATTTTCTCTACTAGTTTTAATTTTCTAGTTAGAAAATAATCTTTAAACTTTGTTGTTTCTTACCAAGTTCTTCAAAGTTTTGTTCTAAGTATCTTAGGAATATAAGATGGACAACACATATAGTGTGGACGGATAAATGATTGGCCAAGTAAAATGCATAATTCAAGTATATTTTGTTTCTCTTAGGAAAGTGATATTTTGGATGGATAGTCCATAAATCAAGGTATAATGTCAGTGGGGTATAAATAAATTATTATGTGATGGTATAACCGTAAGATATCAAGTATGGCTTGTGCCTTGGGAATAAATGTTTGTTGCAAAAATCCTGACATTATTGGAGACGTTTTCTCCTATGGTGGATGCAATGAGATTTGTTTTGATCTTGCAATATATGAAAACTTGAATGCATATAATGAATAATTATCATGTCTAGCTAGACAATATTGAAGGTTATATGAAATTCCTTGAAGCAATCAAGGTGTCTGAAACATATAAAAGTTTGAAAGAAAATTCTTCAATAAAGTTTCAAGAATCCTTATATGGATTGAAATAATCAAGGAAGAAAGAATACGGAAAATGACCCTAATTGTCCTTGCATTTTTATGAAAAGGTCAGGATTTGAATTTGTTATAATAGTTGTGTATGTTGATGACTTAAACATTATTAGCAATCTTAAAGAGCTTTCAAAAGTTGTTGAGTGTTTGAGAAGGGAATCTAAAATGAAAAGATCCTGGAAAGATAATTTTATCTTGGCCTACAGATTGAGAATTTGATGAATGAAATATTTGTCCGTCAATCAACATACACATAAAAGGTTTGATGTGATTTTATATGGATAAATTACATTCATTAAGTACCCCGATGATTATGAGATCGCTTGACAGAAATAAGGATTCATTTCGATCTCAAGAGAAGGATGAAGAACTTCTTAGTGATGAAACTCCATATATCAGTCGATTGGTGGCACTAAAGAACCTTGCTATATACGATCAAATATTTTGCAGTGAGTTTATAGACAAGATTATGCTCCTCCCCAACGAGAAGACGTTGAAATGACATCAAAGACATTTATTTGAAGTTATTCTACAAGATAATCAACTGCAAATGAAAGTGTCTATAAGATGATTGTTGCTATGAATAAGTTGAATAAGTAATTTACTTGCAACAATGAAGTCACAAATAGAGTGATTTTCAAGAATGAATTCGGCTAAGCTCAAAGCCTCATCATATCCATGAAATCAGAAAATGATATATCAAGATGAGTTCAATCATGCAACATCTTCATGAATGTGATTTGATCACAAAGACACTTTCAATATTTGAGAAGTTGATATATAAGATTGGATGACATCATCACAAGAAATCAAGTGATGTTTTAATCAGGGGGAGTATAATATGCGTTGCACTCTTTTTCTCTTGACCGAGGTTTTGTCCCACTGGGTTTTCCTGGCAAGGTTTTTAATGAGGCAACAAATGATGCGTATCAAAAGATATATATACTCTTTTTCCTTCAGTAGAATTTTTTCCCACAGAGTTTTTCCTAGTAAGGTTTTAACAAGGCACATTACCTATGGACATCCAAGTGGGAGTGTTATAAATCCATTGAACAAAGTGGATTGTCCATTTAGTTTATTCATGAACTAACATTCATGTATGTGTGTTCCCAAGGTGATATGAACTTTTTTGGGATAATGACGTATCTATTTGTCATTCATCAAAGTGGCCTTTGAAGTGATTTCTCTACTTATAAATAGAGATATCATTCTCCATGTAAGACACACTTGAATAAGAAGAAAAGTCTTCTCCTTCATCTACTTATTTTGTCTTCTTATCTTTATAGTTATATGTTCTGAGCTTGATTTTATAACAATTTTAAGTTTAATTTTTAAATTTTTTATATAAAAAAACATTCATGTAGAGGTATACTTGATGGTCAAATTTCTTTTTCTTTTTACTAACTTACTTGTAAAATTTAACATATATATATGTCCCAATTTTTTTAATAGATTACAATTTATACGAAAAAAGTAGTTTAAAATTTTTTCTTACTTTTCTCTTTATCTATTCACATTTTTTTCCTCATATTTTTACACTAAAGAAAAATAAAATAAGAATAATAAACTCAAATATTAATAATCAAATAAGTTTAAAAAATCATGTACCCCTACATGAATTTTCTAAAAATTAAAATCAAGAAAATTAATTTAAAATTAATTTTTTTCACTTCCGTTAGATAAAAGAGTATATGTGAACCAATTATGTAATGATAGGGGTATATGCGAATTATTTTTTAACGGTAGGCTTATATATGAGTCACTTTTATAACGAAAGGTAGTATATCAGTTCTAAATAACAAAGTTGAGGGCTATATCAGACCCTTTGTCATATGATGAATAACACCATGAATGGTAGGTAGTTAGGCTAAAACTGTCACGCCTCGAAGCTAACCCCTTGACGTAAACACGGGACCTAGGATCACGAATGACCCCAAGCAAACCCTAAAGCTGGCATATCAAGTATGCTAAGAATAACTAAATAAAGATATACTATGCAGAAGCTTAAAACCATAAGTAACCGAAAATGGAGAATACCCAAAACTGATCTGAATACATAAAAACATACTATGAGTTTAGTGAAATCAAACAATCACTTAAAAGCTAAGGCTGAATCTAATACTATGTCTGAAAAAGCCTCTACTGACTAGAGTTGTTGGGACATGCCCCAGCTAACCCTAGCAAAACTGAAAACTGAAAGTAAAGATTGAACGTGAAAAACATGTCTATTGTCCTCGAAGTATGAGGACTCACCACTGAAGCTGCTGAACACGGATCAGAACTGATCTATGTGTGATCTGAATGCTGAGTACCTGAACCTATATCATGAAAGGAGGTAGCGCAGAGTATACGTCAGTACTTGGAATGTACTGAGCATGCATGATATAGATAATAGCTGAACAAACATATAAGCTGAACAAAGCAAAATTGAGCAATGATATAATCTGAACAAAAACATAGATACTGAAATATAACTGAAAACTGAGCTAAATGCAATGACCAAGTACTAATCATGAACCTGACCTGCTGAGACTGAATACTGAAGCATAACTGAAAACCTGGTCAAATGCACTAGAGTCTGACTGTGGGAGCTACTATTAACCGACATAAAACCACGCGAGCTAAATGCGGATTCCGATGTGTACGCCCCATCGAGAAGATTCAATATACCTTGCCAGGGGTATAAAGGCATGACTGGCGTGATCACTAAATTTGATGCCCACAGAGGGGACTTATACTCCTACGGGGGCACGTAGTTCTGGGACTATGAGGGTACGCTGAACCCTAGTCCAACTCGGTGCTAAGTCTACTCCCAACTGGAAATGTGTAAGACACAACATAACTTAAATACTGGATAGCTCAATGTTCTGACATGCAAATCTAAGAATGCAACATTTAGGAACTGACAATGTAACATTTGAAAACTGGAGCATGTTTATCTGTTTAACTGTCCTAACAAGTGTAATTCCTGAACTAAGAGAATCTACACAACTAGGGTTCTGAGTCTCATGTAAGGAACTAAGCAACAAATTCACAAAAACATGATAATCTGTTTAAGAATACTATAACAGCTAAATCACAACAATTATCCAAGGTTTTAGAAACCCTAGGTCTAAACAAGATATAGAGACTGAAGAATCTAACTGAGTTCTAGGGACCTAGTGGATGAAAGGAACCCACTAGTGAAATCCCACATACCTGGTGACGAAGTATATGGAGAAATCTTTTGATTTCGGGGCTGGAACTGAAGAAAATCTCCTGCTTGATCCTAAGGGGTTGGTCGACTCTTTCTCCTCATTTGCCCTAAGTTTTGTGAATTTTGGAGAATAAACGATTTGGTTATGTTCTGACTAGATTATTAGGCTTAAACTTCATAAAACGACGTAGTTTAGGCGTAAAACGATGTAGTTTAAATGTTCAAAGAATAGGGAAAAAGACAAAAACGACCCCACTAAAAATCTGACAGAGGCAGACCTCGGCGCCAATGACGGACCATCAAAGGAACCACGGTCCGTCGTATGGGTCATGTTTGCTGGCCTGAGATACTGGTTTTTGGCACTCCTCTCTACAGTCCACTTCACGAACCGTGTGAAGGACCACGGATTGTCAAGGTCACCGTGGTTCTTCACTTGGGGCTGGGGTCTACTGGCTCAAAACAACGGACGCCACCATGGTCCGTCATCAAGACCACGGCCCGTGGAGGGCTTCGTGGTCTGATGACTGAGCCCTGGGTGGTTCGGCATATCCTCCACAAGCCTTCCCACGGCTCGTGAGGTGGTCCACGGCCCGTGAAGGGCTCCGTGGTCCACCACTGCTGGGAGGGTTTGAACCACGATGAGGGTGATGGACCGTGGTGTTGATCCCGGCCCGTGAACCCCTCAGTGGTTCACCTATTTCTGTTGTTTTCTGCTGCAAAGTCCAAGTCTGATTTCTGAGGTGTTACAATATCTCCCCCTTGGGAATATTCATCCTTGAATGAAGCCTAAACTAGCTGAGTACGGAGGGAAGGAGCTGCAATACCTACCACTAAGTACTAGAAACTGATATCTGACTGAACTGAGTTTCAGGAACATGCAAATATGCTTAAATGCAAGAACAACTGAAGGAACATGATACTAACATTGATTTTACGCAAGAGTAAACTGAGAGACTGGAGATGACCTATAACCTCAAGCTGAAACGGAATCGGAAGAAAAGAGATGAGGATACTTGGCCTTCATGGCAGCTTCTGCTTCCCAAGTAGCTCCCTCTACAAACTGACTCCTCCACAAAACCTTCACTGAAGCTACTTCTTTATTCCTCAATCTACGAACCTCACCGTCAAGAATTTCAACTGGCACCTCTTCATAAGTGAGACTATCCTTCACAGCCACACTCTCTAACAGTACTATCGATGTCGGATCGCCCACACACTTCTTCAACAAGGAAATGTGAAAGACTGGGTGGACTGCTGCTAGTTCTGCTGGAAACTCTAACTCATAGGCCACGTTACCCACCCATTTCAGTATTCTGGAAGGACCTACATATCTAGGACTGAGCTTCTCTTTCTTATCAAATATCATCACCCCCTTCATAGGTGACACTTTTAGGAAAACCCAATCATCGATTTCAAACTCTAAGTCCCTTCTAATCACATCTGCATAGGACTTCTAACGACTCTGAGCTGTCTTAAGTCTATCTCTAATGAGCTGAAATTTTTCCATAGCTTCATGAACCGAATCTGGCCCAATTAATGTTGCTTCACCTACTTCAAACCAACCTATCAGAGATCTACATCTACGCCCATATAGTGCCTCATACGGGGCCATCTGAATACTGGAATGGAAGCTATTATTATAAGCGAACTCTATGAGAGGTAGGTGATCATCCCAACTACCCTTGAAATCGATCACGCAAGCTCTCCACATGTCCTCCAAGGTCTGAATGGTAAGTTCTGCCTGACCATCCGTCTGTGGATGAAATGTTGTATTAAGATTTACCTGGGTATCAAGACCTTTCTGAAATGATTTCCAAAAATGAGAGGTAAACTAATAACCTCTATCTGTGATGATAGACAAAGGAACCCCATGCAACCTGACTATCTCATTGATGTAGAGTTTGGCGTAGTCCTCCGCTGAATCCGTAGTCTTGACAGCCAAGAAGTGAGCGGACTTAGTGACTGTGTCCACTATCACCCAAATGGAGTCATGTTGTCTGCGAGTACGAGGTAATCATGTAATGAAGTCCATGTTTATCACTTCCCAGTTCCATTTAGGAATGTTAATCTCCTGAGTCATACCTCCCGGTTTCTGATTTTCCACCTTAACCTGTTGGTAATTAGGACACTTAGCCACAAAATCTGCTATGTCCCTCTTCATGCCATTCCACCAAAAGACTTCCCGTAGATCACGGTACATCTTAGTGGCACCTGGATGAATGGAATAGTTGGAGTTATGAGCTTCTGTAAGAATCTTCTGCCTCAACTCACTCACATTAGGAACACACAAGTGACCTTGGTAACGAAGTACACTATCTCCCCCTTGGGAGAAAACCTCAACTTTCTGCTGATGAACTGCACCTTTTAGCTGAAGTAATATATGATCACTATCTTGTTTTTCCTTAACCTCCGCTACCAGTGAAGATTCTGATCCATTCTGAACTATCACACCACCATCTGACGTGTCCGTAAGGCGAACTCCTAAGCGAGCAAGCCGGTGAACATCTTTGGCTAACTCTTTCTTTTCTTCCTCAACATGTGCTACACTACCCATGGATAACCTGCTAAGAGCATCAACTACTATATTGGCCTTACCCGGATGGTAAAGCACATTCATGTCATAGTCCTTGAGGAACTCAAGCCATCTCCTCTGACGAAGATTTAACTCTTTCTGGGTGAACACATACTGAAGGCTCTTATGATCTGTGAATACATCAACATGAACACCATACAAGTAGTGTCTCCAAATCTTAAAGGCAAATACTACGGCTGCAAGCTCGAGGTCATGAGTCGAGTAGTTCTTCTCATGAACTTAAGCTGTCTAGAAGCATAATCTATGACCTTACCTCGCTGCATCAACACACAACCTAGGCCGACTCTGGATGCATCAAAATAAATTACATAACCATCTGAACCATCCGGTAGAATCAAGATCGGAGTTCTAGTCAACCTAGTCTTCAGTTCTGAGAAGCTTTGCTCACACTCATCTGACCACTGAAACTTGACCTTTTTCTGAGTCAACTTGGTCAATGGGGAAGCTATGGATGAAAATCCTTCAACAAATCTCCTTTAATAACCGGACAACCCCAAGAAACTTTTGATATCTGTTGTAGAGGTGGGTCTGGACCAGTGATGTACTGCCTCAATTTTATGAGAATCCACTCGGATCCCTTCGCTGGATACCACATGACCAAGGAAAGCTACAGACTGTAACCAAAATTCACATTTGCTGAACTTAGCGAATAGCTGGCGATCTTTGAGAGTTTGCAGGACAACTCTTAGATGAGTCGCATGCTCTTCCTCACTACGTGAATAAATAAGGATATCATCAATAAAGACGATAACGAACAAGTCCAAATACTGTTTGCACACCCTGTTCATTAAGTCCATGAAAGCTGCAGGAGCATCTGTTAGTCCAAAAGACATAACTACAAATTCATAATGACCATAGCGAGTTTTGAAAGCTGACTTCAGAATGTCACTATCTCTTACTCTAAGCTGATGATAACCAGATATGAGGTCTAACTTAGAAAAGCAACTAGCACCTTGAAGTTGGTCGAACAAGTCATCAATCTTGGGGATAGGGTACTTATTCTTGATTGTGACTTTGTTCAACTACCGATAGTCAATGCAAATCCTGAGAGAACCTTCTTTCTTGCGCACGAACAACACTGGAGCACCCCATGAAGAGATACTAGGTCTGATGAAGCCCTTATCTAGAAGGTTTTTCAACTGCTCCTTCAGTTCCTTCAGCTCGGCTGGAGCCATCCTGTAAAGAGGAATCAAAATGGGCTGGCTATATGGAAGGAGATCTATTTCGAAGTCAATTTCCCTTTTGGGAGGAACTCCGGGAAGAACTTCTGGAAACACTTTTGGAAACTCATTTACTACTGGGACTGACTCAAGAGTTGGGATTTCGGAATTTGAATCCTTAACCCAAACAAGATGATAGATATACCCTTTGGAAATCATTTTTCTGGCCTTAAGGTATGAAATGAATCAACCCATAGGCACTGAGCTACTACCTTTCTACTCTAAGACTGGTTCATTTGGAAACTGAAACCGAATTATCCTAGTTCTACAATCGACTGAGGGATAGCAGCAATGTAACCAATCCATGCCTAGAATGATATCAAAATCTACCATTTATAACTCTACAAGATCTGCTGAGGTGACTTTCTGAGATACTGAGACAGGGCAATTTCTGTATACCCATCTAGCTATAACTGGGTCACCAACTGGAGTAGAGACTGAGAAGGGTTCTAAGAGAGTTTCTGAACTGACACCGAAGTTTACAGCTATATAGGGAGTTACAAAAGACAATGTAGCCCCTGGATCTAACAATGCATAAACATCTAAATGAAGGACTCGCAACGTACCAGTGACCACATCAAGAGAATCTTCCTGGTCCTGGAGAGCATACAACCTGTTCTGGCGCTGACCGCCACCTGTACCAGATGAAGCACCCTGCTGAGTTGGGTGACTTGCTGGTGCTGCTGGAGCTGTAGACTGAGCCCTGTTGTTGTTACCTCCTTGCCCTTGCCTGGCAGAAGGGAAATCCTTCAACCTATGGCCAAACTGACGACACCCAAAACACCCTTCCTTACCTGCAATACACTCGGCCGGATTGTTCTTACCACACTTTGGACAAGTTGGGAAAGTCCTGTTACCTGAAGCACTCTCCTGAGACTTAGAGCCTGATGCCCTACCTTTCTGATCTTGTCGAAACCTGGGGTATGGAGCACTAGCTGATGAAGGTGCTGGGGCTGTAGACCTCTGCTGAAACTGCGAGTGATTTCCACTACCCCATTTCTGCTAAGAGTATTCATAATTCCCTGTTGTAGCCTTTTTGTTATCCTTAGCCAATTCCCTAAGGTTATCTCCCTCAACCAGCTGAGCATGAGTCATTAGTCTGGAGATATCCATATCCCCTAGTAGCATAGCATTCCTACACTCAGTCTTTACCAGATCGAATACCCCGAACAAGAACTTACTCATTTGTGCCTTTGGATTGGCAACCATATATGGAGCATACCTGGAGAGTTAAGTGGATTTCAGCCCATACTCTTGGACTGGCATTGTACCTTGTCTCAAATTCTTAAACTCCTGAGCTTTAGCCTCCCTCAACTCTCTCGGGAAGAACCTGTCCAGAAAATCTCTAGTAAAACATTCCCAAGTCACATGAGCTGCAACCGCACCCATGTTTTCTTTCCACTGAGTGAACCAAATGTGAGCTATGTCCTTAAGCTGGTAAGATGCCAACTCCACCCTATCATTACCAGTCACTTCCATCACTCCAAAGATCTTCTTGACCTCATCAATGAAGTTTTATGGGTCCTCACCAACCTGCGATCCTAAAAACTCATGCGGATTCATCCGAACAATATCTCGAACCCTAGCTGCAGCTGATCCAACATTAGTGTTTATAGGAACTGGGGCCTGCCGATTGTTCTTATTGGCCACACTCTGAGCCAAGAGCTGGATCGCATTCTGAAATTTTACATTTGTAACCTCATGGTTCGGGAAAGGAGGAATTGCGTTAGCATTACGGGCATTAGCATTTCATGCGTTAGCTCTACGAGGAGGCATGATCTGAAACACATAATGATGAATTAGAAAGGATATCATACCCACGCATGATAAGAATAGCAAGAAAGTGAAGTTTTTCCTAAAACACTTCGTAGGCTCCCTCTCATTAGATGTGGTGCACTTCACACCCATGAAAGAGACTCTACTTAGTGTGGCTTTCAGACATCCTAGGACTCTTGAACCTAATGCTCTGATACCAAGTTTGTCATGCCCCGAGTCTACCCCTTTGACGTAAACATGGGACCTAGGATCACGAGTGACCCCAAGCAAACCCTAAAGCTGGCATATCAAGCATGCTAAGAATAACTAAATAAAGATATACTATGCGGAAGCTTAAAACAATAATTAACTGAAAGTGGGGAATACCCAAAACTGATCTGAATACATAAAAACATACTATGAGTTTAGTGATACCGAACAATCACTCAAAAGCTAAGGCTGAATCTAATACGATGTCTGAAAAAGCCTCTACTGACTAGAGTTACTGGGACATGCCCCCAACTAACCCTAGCAAAACTGAAAACTGAAATGAAAGACTGAACGTGAAAAACATGTCTGTTGTCCTTGAAGTATGAGGACTCACCACTGAAGCTGCTGAACACGGATCGGAACCGATCTATGCGTGATCTTGATGCTGAGTACCTGAACCTACATCATGAAAGAAGGTAGCGCAGAGTATGCGTCAGTACTTGGAATGTAGTGAGCATGCAGGATATAGATAATAGCTGAACAAACATATAAGCTGAACAAAGCATAACTGACCAATGATATAATCTGAACAGAAACATAGATACTAAAAGATAACTGAAAACTGAGCTAAATGCAATGACCAAGTACTAATCATGAACCTGACCTACTGAGACTGAATACTGAAGCATAACTGAAAACCTGGTCAAATGTACTAGAGTCTGACTGTGGGAGCTACTATTAACCGACATAAAACCACGTGAGATAAACGCGGAGTCCGATGTATACGCCCCATCGAGAGGACCCAATATACCTTGCCAGGGATATAAAGGCATGACTGGCATGATCACTAAATCTGATTCTCACATAGGGAACTTATACTTCTACAGGGGCAAGTAGTTCTGGGACTATGAGGGTACGCTGAACCCTAGTCCAACTCGGTGCTAAGTCTACTCCAAACTGGAAATGTGTAAGACACAACATAACTGAAATACTGGATAGCTCAATGTTCTGACATGCAAATCTGAGAGTGCAACATTTAGGAACTGACAATGTAACATTCAAAAACTGGAGCATGTTTATCTGTTTAACTGTCCTAGCAAGTGTAATTCCTGAACTAAGAGAATCTACACAACTAGGGTTCTGAGTCTCATGCAAGGAACTAAGCAATGAATTTACGAAAACATGATAATTTGATTAAGAATACTATAACAGCTAAATCACAACAATTATCCAAGGTTTTAGAAACTCTAGGTCTAAAAAAGATATAGAGAATTAAGAATCTGACTGAGTTCTAGGGACCTAGTGGATGAAAAGAACCCACTAGTGAAATTTCACATACCTGGTGACGAAATCTACGGAGAAATCTTTCAATTTCGGGGCTGAAACTGAAGAAATCTCCTAGTTGTTCCTGAAGGGTTGATCGACTCTTTCTGCTCTTTTTCCCTAAGTTTTGGTGAATTTTGGAGAATAAACGATTTGGTTATGTTCTGACTAGGTTATTAGGCTTAAACTGAGTAAAACGATGTAGTTTAGGCATAAAACAGCGTAGTTTAAGTGTTCAAAGCATAGAGGAAAAGACCAAAATGACCCCACTTAAAATCTGACGGAGGCAGACCACGGCGCCAATGATGGACCGTCAAAGGAACAACGGTCCGTCGTATGGGTCGTGGTTGCTGGCCTGAGCTACTTGTTTCTGGCACTCCCTTCTACGGTCCACTTCACGGACCATGAGAAGGACCACAGACCGTGCAGGTCACCGTGGTTCTTCACTTGGGGCTGGGGTCTACTGGCTCAAAACGACGGATGCCACCACAGTCCGTCATCAAGACCACGACCCGTGGAGGGCTCCGTGGTCTGATGCCTGAGCCCTGTGTAGTTCGGCACATCCTCCACGAGCCTTCCCACAGCTCGTGAGGTGGTCCACGGCCCGTGAAGGGCTCTGTGGTCCACCACTTCTAGGAGGGTGTGAACCACGATGAGGGTGACGGACCATGGTCCTGTTCACGGCCCGTGAACCCCTCCGTGGTTCACCTATTTCTGCTGCAAAGTTCAAGTCTGATTTTTGAGGTGTTACAAGAACCCAACCTGTTGATTGATCAAAAAGTTCTTAAGAGGTGTTTTTCCAATTTAAGTGACGGTATTGATTAAATATTATTTTAATTTTTTAGAGTCGCCACTTGGAACTGAGTTATAGTGTTCCAAGTCACATTTTTCTTATTAATCCCTAATCAAAAGAAAATGACTCTTTATTATGGTCTACGAACTATAAATTTGGGTAAGGAATTCTATTGACCGAGGAAAAGGTATTAGGCATCTCTCGAGTCCTGTGGGTCTAGCACGGTCTCTTTTATCAACTTATACTATCTTAAATTAATTTTTGATAAATTGTGTTGCAGGCCATGATTTGCTCACATTTTTTATTGTTGATTTTTTATTGGTCTCAACCTAGATGCACAACTGCATTTTTGGTCTTGACATTTAGAGGCACAACTGTTTTGCATCGCACTTAATAATTTTGTCTATAAGTCTCTACTTTATATTAATGAAAGTTAATTATATTATTGGACAAGGTGCGTCACCGCATCCTTGAGTTTATTTTTTGATGTCTCAAAAAAGATGTGGAACCACATTCTTAATTGAAACAAATATTTTTAACGTGCCTAAAACTCACCTAGTATTAAAATAAAATATTCGTTTCTTATAAAGAAAATCAAATAATATAAAATATATCTAAACTTCTAGAATACAATATAAAATTTTGGATCATTTTATATCTTTCTTTTTTTATTTAATCTTAGAGTTGGTGTCAAAATTAAGCATACACATATTGTAATTTCTTATTAATCCAACAAAACAATGACGAATTGCTAAAATAAACCCCATTCTTTGTTTGTTAAAATAAAAAACCACAATAATATTTTGAGTCCAATAATTCCTACTTAATTTATCATTGTTAGCATCTAAATCAAGACAAGAATAACGCCGTGACCCATTTATTTTTAAATTATCATAACTAATAAATAAAAATAATCACCAAATAAAACTACTTTCATTCATTAATTAGAGATATAACACTTAGTTTATTCTTCATTTCAATCAAATTATGAATAAAATAAAAGTGCAAGAAAACTTATCATATAATTACATCACATTCCATAAATAAATTAAGGAGGTAAGGTAAAGTTGAGTACCGCAATATCTTGACCGAAACTCCATAAGAACGCCCACAAAGCTTTTGTAGATTGTATGTGATGGTATATGTATTGTCTTTATATGAAAGTAGTAATGAGAAAGGAAGAAAAAATGTGAATGTGTTGGTGAATTTTTGAAAGAAAAGTAAAAATGTGAATGTTCTCAAGGGGAGGATATTGTAACACCTCGGACTATGAGAAATGGCTAAAAAGGGCTAATGGGCAAGTGAACAAACCCAAAATGGACCATGGACCCTTCACGAGACCTTAGACGGCCCGTTTAGGGGACCACGACCTGTCTTGGACATCGTGAAAGATTGCCCAAGGCAGCCAAGGTGAAGGTCATCTAGACGAGCCACTAAACGGCCCGTGGTGACTTGTACAGTCCGTTTAGTGGTCCGTACAAGTCACCCCAGATTGTGAGTTTTGGTTCAACTTCAAACGATCATATCTCTCAACACAAAATGAATTAGGTGGCCTATGACTTATCAAATTAAAGGCCTTTGAGTCCTCTTTCCAACGCCACCAAGTTTGCCTAATTGCGAGTTCGGAGTAGAAAGTGATGCCCGTTTTAGTGAAGCCATGTCGGGCAGGGAAACATGACGATCCACTAGACGGGCCGTGATGGTTTAAACGGCCCGTGAAGCGGTAGACGGCTCGTGAGAGTTAGAGTAGAGGAGTCTCTCAATATTTCCATTTTGTTTGAGATGTTTTGAGACTGTTTTTGCAAAGTATTATTATTATTGCAAGCATTTGCTTGAGTTTGAATGTTCTAAATACTATTTTTAAAGCTTATTTATGCTTGAGTAAGACTTCCGCTAAACAGTTAGTCAAGCCAAGTGTTCGCTTGAGAATTAGAAATGGTTCTCGAGTGCCGGTCACGTCCAGGGTGTAGGTTCGAAGCGTGACAATGTCCCACCCAATTTAACTCGATCCACCCAATAGTCATCCCTATGTGGGTCACACCCACCATATAAAGTTAAATAAATAATTCCTTCCCACAATTAATGATAGTTCTAACTCACTTTGCATACAAAAATCCGTTCCACTCATTTTTAGAGCGGAGGAAATAATAAAGATCTTCATTGTCATATCGTGGCCATTTATCCTATCAAAGTTGACAATTTGAGAGAATGAAGCCGCCATTTGGCAGAAAAGTCTTGGCATCTGCAGATTTCATGAAATATAAAATTCTCACACTGCTCAAGTGCTCAAAGTATAAAGTCTCAGCATCTGCAGAGTGCTCAAAATTTCATGTAGAATTCAATACATGGCGGAAGTTTTCCTTCAAGTTCTTCTAGAAAATCTCGCCTCTTTCATCGGAGATAAATTTGTATTGCTTTTCGGTTTTGAAAAGGAATTTGAAAAGCTGTCGAGTGTGTTTTCTACAATTCAAGTTGTGCTTCAAGATGCTCAGGAGAAGCAATTGAAGGACAAGTCAATTGAGAATTGGTTGCAGAAACTCAATTCTGTAGCCTATGAAGTTGATGACATATTGGGCGAATGTAAAAATGAGGCAACAAAATTCAAGCAATCTCGATTTGGGTTTTATCATCCAGGGATTATAAGTTTCCGTCACAAAATTGTAAAAAAGATGAAAGATATAATGGAGAAACTAGATGCAATTGCTGAGGAAAGAAGCAAGTTTCATCTCCTTGAGAATATTATAGAGAGACAAGCCGCCTCTACGCGTGAAACAGGTGTGACTACTAATTAATAGCTTAGTTTAGATTCAATTTGTTACCACATCCTGTGTTAACCGTGATCTCTGGCAATGGGGCGGGCGCGGTGGATTGATTATTTTTAAAAGATATTTTTTTTTAACTTGAGCTTTGCATTTATTTAAGCTATAACTTGGTCTCTGGCATTTGTGTCCTCCAATTTTGGATTTGCACAAGTATACATTTAAGCTTGTATAGAATTGAACAAAGTACACACACGTCCTATATGACATTTTGCATCCTACTTGGCTCCTTTGTGTATTATGTTATGATGGACGCAAGTGTTTACTTGTTCAACTTTATACAAATTTAAGTGTCTACTTGTACATACCCAAAATTGGAGGGTATTGATGTTAGTTGAGACCAAGTTAAAATACATATTTATGAATTATGCTTGTATAGAATTGAACAAAGTACACACACGTCCTATATGACATTTTGCATCCTACTTGGCTCCTTTGTGTATTATGTTATGATGGACGCAAGTGTTTACTTGTTCAACTTTATACAAATTTAAGTGTCTACTTGTACATACCCAAAATTGGAGGGTATTGATGTTAGTTGAGACCAAGTTAAAAAACATATTTATGAATTATGCTTGTATAGAATTGAACAAAGTACACACACGTCCTATATGACATTTTGCATCCTACTTGGCTCCTTTGTGTATTATGTTATGATGGACGCAAGTGTTTACTTGTTCAACTTTATACAAATTTAAGTGTCTACTTGTACATACCCAAAATTGGAGGGTATTGATGTTAGTTGAGACCAAGTTAAAAAACATATTTATGAATTATGCTTGTATAGAATTGAACAAAGTACACACACGTCCTATATGACATTTTGCATCCTACTTGGCTCCTTTGTGTATTATGTTA
>JAJONR010011219.1:0-12189 GCA_029582245.1 Solanum etuberosum | reverse complement strand
GAGAGGATGACAATGGAAATGTTGTGTTAGATACTATTGTTGGAGGATCTTATGGTGAGTGCACTTTTTAGGAGATTGCTGAAAAACTTAAGAGGATCTCCCAGAACAATAAAGCATGGAGCACAAGGAAGGCAAATACTGGTAGAAGCACGTTCGCTGTCCAAACTGCACCAAGTCAATCAAATGATGATACTCGTGAAGAGATGGCTCAAATGAGGACAAAAATTGGCTTGGTATTAAAGCATGTGAATTGAAGTGCAGAAAAAGTGAATGCGGTAAATTATCTAACTAGAACTCCACCACCGCCAGTTGAAGAGTATTACTATGGGGAGGATGTGAATTTGGTTAATGATCAGACGAGGGGTTTCCGAACCAACACCAAAGGTTCCAACTCGGATAATTGGCACCAAGGTCAAGGAAATCAAGGTCGAAACTATGGCAACTACAACCGTGAGGGAAACTATGTCCGGGATGGGAACTACAATCGTGATAACAATTACAATCAGAACAACTATGGCAACATGAATGAGAAGGTTGGGCCCTAAGTTCCACCTGGTAATAGAGAGGCTGGTTCTAGTATGACTAGCATTGAAGATATAATGCAGAAGATGATGAAGAGGTTTGATGCGACAGATGAAAATGTGAAAGAGATGCACAATGATTTATCTGGGATTGGTTAGAAAGTTGATGCCCATGCAGTGTCGATCAAACAACTTGAGCAGCAGTTTAGTCAGATGTCCGCTACTGTGAACCCACGCCAACCTGGCACACTTCCTAGCAACACCATCCAGAATCCAAAAAATGATGGGCATTGTATGGCAGTCACCACTCGCGGAGGAAAACAGACTATTGATCCCCCCATGGCGTCTGAGGTTGAAAGAGTCATAGAAAAAGATGAGGAGGAGAATGAGGTTACTGAAAGATCTGAGAGTTCATACAGAAAAGGAAGCTGAGGTAACCCAAACAGTTGTTCCCATGCCTACACCTCCACCTCCATTCCCACAAAGGTTGGTGAAAAAGACTGAAGAGGGAAAATATTGCAGGTTCATCGCTATGTTGAAGCAACGGTCCATCAACGTTCCGTTGATAGAAGCTTTGGAACAGATGCTTGGGTATGAAAAATTCATGAAAGACTTGGTGACCAAAAAGAGGGTTGTCAATTTTGAGAATGAAGAGAAGCTGCAACATTGTAGTGCTATTTCTACTAGGTCACTTGTGCAAAAGAAAGAGGATCCTGGAGCTTTCACTATTCCTTATACCATTGGGATCTTACACTTTGCGAAAGCTTTGTGTGACTTGGGTGCCAGCATTAATTTGATGCCATTGTCTTTTTATAAGAAGCTGGGTCTAGGAGCTCCAAAGCCGACTGCGATGCGTTAACTTATGGCCGATAGAACTGTGAAGAGGCCCATTTGAGTGCTCCAAGATGTCCTTGTGAAAGTGGAGTAATTCATTTTTTTTGGCGGACTTTGTGATACTTGATTGTGAGGTTGATTTTGAGGTTCTCATCATCTTAGGGAGACCATTTCTTGCTACTGGGCGTGCCTTGGTTGATATGGAAAGAGGGCAGATGAAGTTTTGATTAAACAATGAGGGGGTAACTTTTAACATCTGTAGACTGTAGGTCTATGAAGCTTGAAAGTGATCTTAAGTTGGTATCAGTGGTAAATCATATGGTAGAGCAAGAATCTGAAGTATCCATTGAAGAGATGTTAGGTGTTGATACACTAGCAAGTGTGATGTTGAATTTTGATAGTGATGGTATTGATGACTATGATGAGCTAGTTGCTGCACTTGATATGTTCGAGTTTCATTTCAAGCCAAAACGGTTGGAATTAGACATGAAGAATCGAGACACCCCACCTGCAAAACCGTCTTTTGATGAGCCTCCAAAACTGGAAGTTAAGGTTCTTCCATCTCACTTGCAGTATGTATTCTTGGGAAAAAATAGCACCTTGCCCGTTATTATTGCTGCTGACTAGAGTGAAGGGCAAATAGAGGCTTTGGTATCGGCGTTGAAGCGGTTTAAGAGAGCTATAAGATGGACTATTACAGACATTATTGGGATTCCTCCGGGCATTTGTTCTCAAAAAATTCAACTCATGCAGGACAACAAGCCAAGTATTGAGCATCAAAGGAGACTGAATCCCCCTATGCAAGAGGTTGTGAAAAAGGAGATCATTAAGTGGTTGGATGCTGGAGTTATATATCCTATTGCTGATAGTAGTTGGGTTTACCCAGTTCAGTGTGTGCCAAAGAATTGAGGAATCACTGTGGTTCCCAAGGCTAAAAATGAGATTTTTCCAATGAGGCCGGTGACTGGTTGGAGAGTGTGTATGGACTACCGCAAGTTAAATGCATGGACTGAGAAAGACCATTTCCCAATGCCGTTCATGGATTAGATGCTAGATCATCTCGCTGGTAAGGGTTGGTATTGTTTTCTAGCTGGGTATTCGGGCTACAATCAAATCTCCATAGCTCCGGAAGACCAAGATAAAACCACCTCACTTGTCCTTATGGGACTTTCTCCTTCAAAAGGATGCCATTTGGGTTATGTAATGCTCCAGCGACTTTCCAGCATTGTATGATGTCGATATTTTCAGATATGGTGGAGGACAGAATAGAGGTATTTATGGATGATTTCTCTGTAGTAGGTGATTCGTTTGATGACTGTTTGACACATTTGGCTGAGGTACTAAAACGGTGTGAAGAGTGCAATCTTGTGCTCAACTGGGAAAAGTGTCACTTTATGGTGAAAGAGGGTATAGTTCTGGGTCATTGGATTTCACAGAAAGGTATTAAGGTTGATAGAGCTAAAGTTGAGGTAATAGAAAAGCTTCCACCAACCATCTCTGTAAAAGGTGTTCGAAGTTTTCTTGGGCATGCAGGTTTCTACCAGAGGTTCATAAAAGATTTCTCTAAAATTGCACACCCATTGTGCAAGCTACTTGAAAAGGAGTGTAAGTTTGATTTTGATGATGCCTGTCTGAGAGCATTTGGAGAGTTGAAAGAAAAGTTAACTTCGGCACCTATCATTATTTCACCGGATTGGGGGCAACGGTTTGAAGTGATGTGTGATGCAAGTGGGGTGGCGCTTGGTGTAGTATTAGGTCAAAGGCGAGAGAAAATTCTTCATCCAATTTAATATGCCAACAAAGCTCTAAATGTGGCTCAAAAGAACTATATTGTGACTGAACAGGAACTCCTTGCTGTGGTTTTCACATTCGAGAAATTTAGATCCTACTTGCTTTGTACTAAGGTCATAGTGCATACTGACCATTCTGCATTGAGGTACCTGATGGCTAAGAAGGATGCAACACCAAGATTGATTAGATGGGTGCTTTTACTACAAGATTTCTATTTTGAGGTAAAGGATAGAAAGGGAACATAAAATCAGGTTGCTGATCATTTGTCCAGACTAAAGGAGGAAGCTATGATCAAGCTAGAGGATGTAATCGAGATTAATGATGTGTTCCCTGACGAACATGTATTGGCTGCTTCTTATGATCTCATCCCTTGGTTCGCAAACTTTGCTAACTACTTGGCAAGTGATTTGGTTCCGTCGGATTTATTATTCCACCAAAGAAAAAAGTTCATGTCTGATGTGAAGAAGTTCTTTTGGGATGAGCCTTACTTGTTTCGTGTTTGTGCTGATGGGATTATTCGTCGCTGTGTGCCCGAGGTTGAGATGATGAGTATACTAGAGGCGTGTCATTCATCTCCTGTTGGTGGGCACCATAGTGGTATCCGAACTGCCCATAAAATTTTGCAGTGTGGGTATTACTGGCCTATCATCCACCAAGACACTAATGATTTCGCCAAGTCTTGTAATATTTGCTACCGTGAAAGAGGAATTTCGAAAAAGCAAGAACTACCAATGAACCCAATACTGGTGATTGAGCTTTTTGATGTTTGGGGTCTTGACTTCATGGGGCCGATTGTGAGTTCGAATGGGATGAAGTACATTCTTGTGGCGGTTGACTATGTATCGAAATGGGTGGAAGAAGTCGCGCTTTCAAACAATGAGGGAAAGAGTGTCACTGCATTCCTAAAAAAGAATATCTTCTCCAGATTTGGTACACCAAAGGCAATCATAAGCGATGGAGGTTCTCACTTTTGTAATAAGTTGTTAAAGGCGTTGCTTGAGAAATATGGTGTTCGCCACAGCGTAGCAACCCCTTACCATCCGCAGTCGAGTGGGAAAGTTGAAGTGTCAAACCGCGAGATAAAGCAAATTCTTGCAAAGACCGTAAATGCCAACAAAACTGACTGGTCAAGCAGGCTTGATGATGCTCTATGGGCTTATCTCACTGCATTCAAAACTCCCATAGGTATGTCCCCATACCAACTTGTATATGGGAAGTCTTGTCATTTGCCTGTAGAGCTAGAGCATAAAGCGATGTGGGCACTAAAGAAGTTGAATTTGGATTGGGGCGCCGCATCGAATCAAATAATGAATGAGATGAATGAGCTTGATGAGTTTCGCCTAAAAGCATATGAAAGTTCATCCTTATACAAAGAGAAGATGAAGAAGTACCATGATCAGAAGTTCGAAAAGCGTGAATTTGCTTCCGGTGATCAGGTGCTATTATTTAACTCAAGGTTGCGCTTATTTCCTGGAAAACTCAAGTCTAAGTGGACAGGACCATTCACAATAACCCAAGTATTTCCACATGGAGCGGTTGAACTCGAGAACAAGGAAGGAACGAAGTTCAAGGTGAACGGTCAAAGGATAAAGATCTACTTGGGGAAATCTGAGAGTATCAATGAGGCGATCGAGGAGTGGGGTCTTAATGAAGTCTAAGTAATCAAGGTGTCTGCATCGTGCCGCAATGTTAAATCAAGCGCTGCTTGGGAGGCAACCCAAGATGTATAATCTAGCCAACTATAGGAGTTTCTTTTCGAAATAGGGAGTTTTTCTTAAATTTGTAGTTTTCTAGATAGATGTTTATTAATTTTGTAGTTTTTTGTTGGCTAGATAAAGATAGAATAGGGTCCGTGTATAAAAAGTGTCCAGAAAACATTTGAAGAGAGTCCTAATTTTTGCTACGTGTGCAGGGAAGAAAAGAAAAAATCTGCAGAAATTAAGCTTGTGCAGTGGTCTACGGGTCCAATCGACGGTCCGTCGGTCAATCCACGGACCGTGGATGGCATCCGTAGACCCCAGGTATGTGTTCTTATTTTTTGTAAGTGTTAGAGTCAACCACGGTACCCATCAACGGACCGTAGGTCGACCCACGGACCGTCAACGGGGTTTCATGGGTCCAAGTTAGGGTTACAGTCGACCCGACCCGGACCCCAATTAAAATATAAACCCTTCATTTTAAACACATCCCCCACTTCCCTCTCCCCCCCCCAACCATTTCAAACAGTTAAAATTCCCAAATTTCATCCATTAACCCCCTCCCCCCATTCACTCCCATATATCCTCCTCTTCCATTTCTATTTCCCCATTCTCTCCCAAATCTACCCAAAACTCCATTTTCTCTCCAAATTCCACCCATTTCTACCAAGCAACCAAGGTCCGGGTTGGTGTCAAGTTTGTTCGAGTTGTAAGAAGAAATCACTGATCTACGCACTCACCAACTTTGTTTACTTGTAAGGTAATCGACTTTACCATAACTTTTAATTTTTCATTATTTAAACTTGAAGTCACAAAGTTGAACTTGACCTCGCTTAGTTAATTGCTTGTATAATCGTTTGAATTTAGTTTAGAAACTACCCTTGGAACGATGGTGTGTGAGTGTGTTGTTAGTTTGAATTAGATAATTGGGTTTGATAGGTCTAGCTGAAAGTTTTGACTTAGGGTTTTCAATGTTTCGGTCTTAGAAAATCAAAGTTTGCATAATCGAAACCCTACAGATGATGAACTACCACATAATATTTTAAAATGCATGTTTAGACCTCGATTAATTGATTGATTGTTGAAGTTAATATGTTTATTGGAATATTAGGATCACAATGTCTAGCACAACACTGATCGACGACCTTAAACGACGTATCGTAGGTCCACCTACGGACCGTAGGTCATGGTCCATCAATTGGATGCACAAAATTATTTACTAAGTTGCAAACCACGGTGTGGACTATGGTCCGTCGTTCCATCGACGGACCGTTTTGCAAATCCGTGGTTCCAACATCAAAGACCTAACAATGGACTCTCTGACCTACGGAGAGAACCGAGTGGGTGTGAAATACTGCACTGCCTATCATAAAGTCAACCCTGAGCTTCACCGTGAAGTTCTTTTGGTCCGTGGTTCGTACTAGACTATCCCCTACACAGGCGGACAATGTAGTTACCTGGGATAGGGCTGTGATGTTAGCAGCGATTATGGCGAGGCTGGAGCTTAATTTCTCTCGCATCTTGATTGCCAAGATCCATGAGAGGGCATTCAAGACTACTACTACTCTGCCCTTCCCGTGTCTTATCTTCCATCTTTGTAGGGAGGCTTCAGTGCCTATTTGTCATTGTGACAGGTTGCTTGAGGCGACGAAGACTGTGGCTGTCGACCTTATTAAAGATAATGCTAATCCCGCGTTACCACGGAAGGGAGCACATGTTGACCTACCGCCTTTGGGTGTAGATTTAGCCGGAGATGTGGAGCAAATTCTGGTTGAGCAGGCTACCGACACTTCCATACCTCCTACTACAGCGGATGCTCATGCTCCCCCTTCCACCGCCACCAATCAGGCTGTGAGCTCATCCCGAGCCACTCCCCCTTCAGGGTCCACTTTAGTTCCTCTGGCCCGAGTCCAGAAGTTGGAGACCCAGATGGCTACCTTGCTGCAGCACATGAGGCCCTGGATGCATCAATCTGTTGAGGAGTCCGAGGCTCGTATGGAGCGGATGATGGACACAAAGATTCTGGCGGTCCACAAGCGGCTAGATGCATTCGAGTTGAGAGTCTTGGAGCGGCCTACACCCACCATTGATGTTACCACTTTCCAGATGGAGTTGGCTAGGCTCCATTCTGATGTTGATGCTCTTCTAGGCCCTGTTGAGACGATACCGGAGACCACTCCTCTGGAAGAGGCTGACGATGTGGTGATGACTGCCCTCTTTGGTGACACTATGCCGCCACCCGACCCTTCCCATGCGGCTGGGAAGCGCCACCGCTCTTCTGATCTTATTTCCGATATTGAGGAGGCCCAAGGGGTAAATAAGAGGGAGTGACAACAGTTGGAGGCAACCCAGAGGCAGTCTATTATCGATGAGGAGTTGAGGCAGCAGCGGCCCGTGAGATTGATGTTGGCCCATCTGGTACGAGGAGCACTCCTGATGGTGTTCCTACTCTTGATGAGGGCGCTACTGATGGCGTTCCTATTGCTGATCCAGTGGGTTCCGAGAAATCAGACCCACCCGCTTCTTGATGGGCCTTCGGCGCTTATGCGCCATAGGTTTGCTTCACCCTATGTTTTATTTGTCTTTTTTGTGCATTGAGGGCAATTCCACCATTTTTTCGTAGGGGTGGGGTGAATGGGTAGTGACTGATAGGGTGAAGTCAGAGTAACCCAACTCATAACCCTCCCTTGGGGTTTTCTTGTCTGTGTTCTTTTTCCCCAAGGGACTGTTTTAGTTTTTTGTTGAACCGGCATGTGTAGGATTGTATGTGTAGAAGTAGACAAAAAGAATGAAAGCATGATGACATAAGAGCATAAAAGTGATACCTGTCCAACTTTTTTGAAATGTGCTAGATCTATAGGCTTAATTGGTTGAATGTGCTGGTTCTGTATGTGACATGATAGGAACCGGTATGATAGCATGGCTTAAGCTAAAACTTGAACTAGGTGCTTCAATAATTTGATAATGAAACAACGTGCCAAGTGTGTGTGAGGAAATTGTATGTTCGTGCAGTATGTGCCAATCTAGAACGTGCCTCATTGGTCCTGCTAAGATAATCTAGGCTAGAAATTCAGAAATGATCATAGGCCCTTGTTCAAATAAGTCCACTTAAGACTAAAAAGATCCAACCAAAAGAAATAAATGCTCCCTTTGATCCAAATGTTTGAGCCTAATGAATACCATTTCTTTCAATACACCTAACTCACCTTCCCTAAAAGACTGTTTTGGCCCTGGTCCCTCCTTGGACATGTGCACCTTAACTTAGGCCAAAAGCCTAAGTTGAGGTTGAATAATTCAAAAGTTACATTAATCTTGGCCCTGGTCCGACCTCGGACATTGTGCACCTCAACTCATGCAATATACATAAGTTGAGGGTGGCTATGAAAAAGGAAACTGAAAGAAAAAGGTATGAAAAGAGTTGTGTATAGAAGAAGAAAAAGGATCGAAAAAGATGTGACTAAATTCAAGAAAAACAAAGAGTAATAATGATGCTGAAAAACAAAGAAAGAAGAAATAAAAGAAAAAAGAAAAAAGAAGAAAAAGAAAATGGAAAAAGAAGAATGAAAAAGTCAAGTCACATCTGTGGTAAAGAAAGTCAAGGAAAAGAGCAGAAAATAAAAATATGTCAGAATTGGTTGAGAAAAGAGGTAAATAGCCAATGTAATGTCAAGGAGGGCAGAAAAGTCACTAAAAGTACCCAAATGTATCCTACCTGACCCTGAGCCTACGTTACAAGCTAATAAAGTCCTACAGTGTGACTAGTCTGGAGAGTCTGTGCAGTGAAAATAAGAGCAAGCCTATGGTATTGAGCACTAACTGTATTTGAATTCACTTCTGAGCGTGAGTGTTGATTGAATCCTTAAGCTTAAAAATCAAATTGTTGTGTGAAAAATGATTTCTTTGATGTGAGGGCACTAATTACATTGTTGGAGAGTTGGTACCTTGGTGATTGTTGTAAGTGTATGTGGTGATATCTATTGGTCTGTCTATGTCATGTTTTGATCCGCATGAGTTAGCTTGATTGAGTCTAAATGAAAAGATTTGCACTACGTGATGGAATTGATTGAGAAAGTCATGTGATTGCTTGAGTTTGTATATTTTTCTCTACATGGGTGTCGTTTAGAGTTTTAGTGTGTCTCTTGAGGACAAACAACAAGTTTAAGTTGAGGGTGTTGATATACCGTGAGTTTACGATATTTTTGATGCATTTCACTTAGAGTTTGTGTGAGTCTTGGGCTGTTTGTTATTAGATATAATGGTTTTTATGTAATCTTTTGCAGGAAATGGGTTCGGGAGCGGTTGAGATAAAAAAGGTCTGAAATGGCAGCAGCAGCAACCGACGAAGCCTACCACGGACCGTAGGTCCAGTGACGGCCAGTAGGTGATGCAGCGTAGGTGTGAGTACAAGGAAGTCTGACCAAGTGTGGAACCACGGAGGCCAATGATGCCCCGTAGAGTGACTGATGGAACGTAGATCGATGGCCGTCATTTGATTCAGAAAATCTAAGTTCTAGTACTTGAACCACGGAAGAGCAAGATGGGCCGTAGTCCAAACCACGGACCGTCGGTGGCAACCGTCGTTTGAAGGCCCTGAAATAGTTCCCAAGTGCTGACCCACGGAGGTGACCCACTGTCCGTAGGTCCGGTCGTCTGTCAAAACCGCGTCCTGAACCAATTTTCCATATTTTCGTTTCCTAGTTGGTTTATGATTTAAATACTATAAATATTAGTTGTTATTTCCCTTTTTGGGTGTTAGACAATATTGGAGACTTTTGTTTTGGTTTTTGGAATTATTTTGCAAACACTTTGGTACTTTAATTCCGGAAGCTAGTTTATGCAATTTAAACTTTGAATTTCAATTCAATATTTCTGTTTTCATCTATTCTAATTGTAAGTTCATGATTTCTTTTAGTAACCCTAATATGAATTGTGAATTCTCAAGCATGAGTAGCTAAATCCACAACTAGGGTTGTGGAACCATGAGCAATTAACAATGTATGACTAATAACTAAGTAATTCTTGAATAGTATTTATGCATGTATTGTTAATCTTTTCGTTTAAAAGTCTTTCTAGCGGTGCGCAACGTTAGAACTCGCCTCGATCCTACTTGCCTTACCAAGGGGGTAATGAATGGGAAAAAGATTGAACAACAGAGATTTTGTTAAGGATTTGCTGCTATCTAATAGTCTGACTTTAATCAGTTGACGTGAGGGTGAATACCTAACTCAATTGACACGAGGACTAATCCGGGGTAAAGGTAAGGGTTAGTAAAGCACACACCCATAGACTTACCAAGTTTCGAGTGAAAGTTCCTACTTGGATTACCAATCACTTAGGGATACCTAACTTATCAGCCTTGCATGTCAAGCACTAGGATAAAATTACTATTATTAGAAATACTGCATTAAGATCTTGTGGGGAACACATATACCCTAGTTTTCATGTTATATTGATATCTCAACTGTGAATCTTGTTTACTTGTTACTTATTAATTAAAACCAACAAACTGTTATTTTATTTACAAAACCCCCCTTTTGTTTACTTTTCTCGGAAATAGTTTGACTAAAAAGAGATAATCGTGAGTTAAGTTTAAGTCTAAACCATATTCCTCGTGAGATCGACCCCAACCTACAAGTTGGGTTCTTTATTTGGCAACGACCGCTTATACTTATTTTGGGAAGTGTAATTTGGGCATATAAATAGCTCACATGGTCTTATATGTTGGTTAAGGCTATTTCCCACAAGCAAGCTATGATGAACTAAGGTTACTTCAAGAAATATCTCACATGTGATTTTTGATGATGTCTATTTTCATTGACCATGTTTTATGACCTATATCTTCTACTTACATTCATGATTTAGCTTGGTCATTGCACTATATGAAAATGTTCCTTTTTATCATGTTTTCAAATGTTTTATGCATGACCATCATACTTGGTACATATTTTGTACTAACACATAATCTTGCCTACATTTCCCCAAATATAGGGACCGACCTTATAGATTCGCACTTCCGTGGCTAGGATCTCTTCTAAAATATTAAAGTTTGGTGAGTCCTCATACTTCGAGGACCGAGCTTCATTTCCCTTTTTTTCTTTATTTTAAGTTTTGGAACTTGATGTACGGGCTGCGCCCAGATAAACTCTTATGTACTAGATGACTTTGAGACGATGTTTAGATTTTTGCTATTCTCTATAAAACTCTTATATGTTGAAACTATCTTTTAATCTCTTTATTCTATTTCTTGTATGATGAAAGCTAAGTGGCTTGCATGGGGCCTCTCGAGGTCTTATACGCCATGTTACTCCTAGGGGCTACCTTGGGTCGTGACAAAGTTGGTATCAGAGCACAAGATTTAGAAAGGTCCTAGGAAGTCTCATAAGCCACATCGAGTAGAGTCTTGTTCATAGGTGTGAAGCGCGCCAAATTTATGAATAAGAGGCTACAAAATGTTAGGAAACTCCACTTCTTTCATTACTCTAAAGTCGAACGATAGAGTTTAACTCTATAAGGTCTCTCTCCTAATCCTTAACCAATGCTCTACAGGATATGGCTACTCGAAGAGAATATGTGATTAACGTTTCAAGCACACCTCATCCAATTCTAGGTGTAAACAATCGTTAAGCAGTATAAAACCCAACAAATGAGTTGGGGTCGAATCCCACAGGGAGCAGTACGTGTTCAAATTCAATCAAGAAGTATGAATGTGGTCTAATCAGCCATAGGAATATAAATTATCGAAAAAGACATAAAACAAATGAAAGGTGTGACACGAATGTCAAATGAGGGGGTTTTGGTTTGCAATTATCAACTACAACACGGTCAAATAGTAAAGAGATAACAATAAGGAGGGAAATTCTTGGGATGTGATCGATTATAGGCGAATTCGATATATGGGTAATTGAAACTACTAGAAATTAGCTAAATATCAGTAGATAGGCTAGACTATAATTGAAATAGCTTTTTTTCGAACAACTATTCTGTTTCAAGTGATTTCTCTCAAACATCAACAAGCATAGCAATTAAGAACAACCCATAACCTTAATGCATATTCTCTCTCGAGCAAGATGGGTAGGACTGGGTTTAGGATTCACTCTCTCGAGCTGAACTCAAATCAACCCAATACATACAAATCATTAATCAATAATCTTAGTTCTAAAACCTCTCTCTCGAGCAAGCTAAGAACACTAAAATAGAACTGCATTTGCAACTACAATTTATAAATTAAACCACAATTAATGATTAAACCCACTTCAATATAGCATTTAAACTAGTAATTAACAATACCCATACACTAATTCAACCCATAATCACATGATCACACCCCAAGAATTGGGGTTTTAGCC
>JAJONR010011218.1:0-12514 GCA_029582245.1 Solanum etuberosum | reverse complement strand
AGAATTAAAACATGCAAGTTCACCCTCAAAAAGACACATATCATTTTTCGAAGCATTTTCAAGCACATGATCTCTATGAGCAAAGCAAGCAATCGGATTTTCCACAAAATATATGCTCAAAGAGTCACTCATATTCAAATGATCAACATTATCACTAATACCACCAAATTGAGGTTCCTTAATCACATCACAAGGACCCTCAACCAGTGAACTACACTCACAAGCAGGTTGATCAATACAATCATCACAAGATAATGAACTATCATTCAACGCACGGGTGTCAACACTAGGTGGACACAAATCGATCTTACTAGAAGAATCAATTCGGTCATCAATAGGATCAACTAGTGTATCCACACTCTCAACAAGTACATTATCAACACATGGTAAAGAAACATTAGGCTCACTTAAAGACAAGCTATCATTTACACTTTGTTCATTTGCAATGGTAAAAGTGTTAAGTTTAGCTATTGTACCTTGACACCCGCAAGAAAGATCTTCTTTACCTCGGAATGAGACTCTCGTAGGAATGTTGGGACATCCCACAAGTGCATCCATCACACCTTCGATTGTAGGCTCTTGGTTGGGAACTCGTGTTCCTCCATTCATCACTCTTGTACCTACATAAGAATCCTTACCAAGTGAAGGATGAACAAAAATGTTAGATTGAGATTGTGGCAACCCTCTCACTTCACTCCTCTCAACCTATCATTTTTCAACTCTAAGGTTGCCACTTGCTCTCCCTTACTCCTCTCAATCTTTTGTCTCTCAGTTTTAACCTTAGGAAGAGGAAATAGATGTGTTCCCCATTGATCCACAACATACTTGGACCATTTATGCTCGTTTGTGACCCTATGTTCGTTAAACCAATTGGCCCCCAAACTTAAGTGACAAGAGTTCATGGGGATTATATCACACCAAACCTCCTCATAGTATTCACCGCGTGTGAAAGAGACCTTTACCCCTTCGGTAACCTTACATCCCTCCATGGTGTATGGATAATGCCTGGGTCGTCGAGGTAGTCCCAAGTAGGCTACCACAGCTGGAGTGATGTAGTTTTGATTGTACCCATCATCGAGGACAAGATCAAGCCCCAAAGCCCCCACAAATGTCAACCTTTGTCCTAAGAACTTGCCTTTTCGGATCGACATTAAAAAGCTTTGTGTACCCCTTTGGCACATACTTAAGCCTCATCAGCCCCTTCAATTCTTCCATGTCAATGGATGGGTATTTCCATGGAGTGTTCGGAGCTTTCCTGCCTGATTCCACCAACCCAATGCAAGGCCTTTCAAGTGTAGAAGGGCATACATGGATCGCTTATTACCTCTCAAATCATGGTTTTGGAAAGTCTGCACACATTGCCACTCCCAATCAAGAAATGCCTCGGGATCACGCCTTCCTTCAAAGATAGGAAAATTAATCATTTTGGTACCGAGTCCCTTGACACATCCCTCATATCTGCCTTGGTTCCCATATCCCGATAAGTGTGCATTACCATGAGAAGTATAGGATATAGTATCCTTAGACCTTAGAGTTGCACACTCTCTTCTCCCCATTGGATGACTTTGACTTGATCTAGTGTAACCATACACACTGCTTCGACTAGGGTAAGGATTACCACAAGATAAAGAATATGAATCTTCACAAGCCTTAGGGGCATGCTCCTCATAATTCCTATATAAGAGAGTGTTATACCTCACCTCACCTCACCTCACTGTCATCCTTGTAGTGGGAAGTGTAATATGTTCCGGCATCATCATAGGAACCATCTTCACTCTCGGAGTGGGAGTAAGATCTCTCACATGCTTCATCATCACCATAGGAGCTACCACAAGGTTCTTCTCCCCCTCCATCTTCACCATAAGAGTTATGTTCACCATTTTGCTCATATTCTCCTCCAGAATAGTAACTCTCATTCCCATTCGGCTCTTGATCATAGCTATCATCATAGCCTCCATAATCACCATCATCCTCACATCCATAACCTCCATCATTACAATCATAATCTCCTATATCATAGTCACATGGGTCCGAGGCTATTGAGGACATGCTTCCTTATAACTCCTTTGTACCTACAAATAGACAACTCACAAAAACAACAAACAACGTTAGCGTTAGTAAAATGAACTCATAATCGCTCGTGTTTACAAACCTTTGATTGCCTCTCAAATTGGCGCGGCTAATGTTGAAGATTGCTTATACTCGGTTGATCACAAAAGAGTCGACTCTACTCTTGGCCGGAATGGATTTTTGTTTCAAGAAAAATGGACAACTCGATTAAAGCAAATCAGACTTGAATTAAGAAGTTAACTACGAAGTAAAACAAATAAAAGCACGAAAAGAAAAGGCACTAACAAAGAAGTGAATTCAAGAACCAATAGTCAACAAGTAGAGTAGTTACGAGTTGAAAATTTGTTTAGAATTCTTGACAACGAACTAGAATCAAAAGAAAAGAAGCTAGGAATTAGAACCTGCGAAAAGAGGCGTAAAACTAGTTTCTGATCGCCAAATGGCTTGTTTTCTTCGCCAAACGTGAAGTTCAGCTCGCCAACTTGATTATGGGCTTGCTAAACTTGTCAATCTGCCAAGGCAACTCTGCGATCTGGGTGGAAGTTCGGCGGTACGCCGATTGGACTCGGCGAACCAGGCTGAGTCCGCTGAATTTTCTAGTGGAACCAACCAAAAAAAGGTCAACTCGGCGACCTAGCTTCCCAAAGGGCGAGGCGCCGAGTGGACTGGGCGATCCAAATTGGGGCTCGCCCAATGTCCCAAAGCTTCACCTGCAAAGCTCCAAAAATTGAACCTCTGTGGTCCCTCTCTCCCCTTGTCCTTTAATATTTACCCTTTTTTGGTAAATTCCCTTTGTACAACACTTTTACACTTTCTCTTTCTTCCCTTTTTGAATCAAACCCTTTCTTTTCAAATATTCCCTTCCTTGAAGATTTGAATGTTCTTCAAGAACTTTAAGAACAAGATGAACCCAAAATTAAACCCTCTAAATTTTTGGCTCAGAATTTCATGAAAATTGAGATATAAGCTCTCCTTGATATGGGAACAACACCCAATACTTTTTAGCCCTCAATTCCCAACTAAAACCTTCAGATTTTAAAACCCATTTGTACCTTCTTCAAGTTTCTTCAAGTCTTCAATGGTGGAATCTTCAATAAGGCACCAAACTCTCTCAAATCTCAGTCCTAGACTCAAATAGAGTTGGAGAACACTATTCCAACCTTAGAAACTCAAACAAGACTCAAATCTACAAAACTCATTTCAGAAATTTCTCAAAAACGAATTTGAACACCTTTTTTTTTTTGTAACAAACCCAAGACTAGAATCGTAGGAACGAATCTAAGCCTTGCTCCGATACCAAATGATGTAATTCTCACAAGAGAAACTACAATAAATGCGGAAACAAAAGAAAGATAGAATAAGAGATACAAGATAAGAAACAATTGGCAACTAAAGGATGTATTAAATCCTAAAACCTCCAATTTCAATCCTAAACAAGCACCTAATCAAGATAAATAGATAGACACAAAAAGAGGAAACAAAGAGCAACCTAAGGGTATATTAAACCCAAAGACCTCACTTCGTTAATTCAAAAAGAAGCACCTAACTCTTACGACGACCTCGAGAGAATCGATATCCAAAGCAACCGACGTTTCCAAACAAGGTTCAACAAAAGCTTATACCAAGCTTTCAAACACTCAAACATGAGTTTTAGGTTTTCAACCACAATATTCAAACAAGTCTACCTAAAATGAACCCTTAAATGCCTATTTATAGTTTTAGGATATTATTACATAGAAGGGCCCAAAAGTGACCCGAAATGGCCAATGGGCTCGCCAAGTCGGGCTCGCCTAATGACTTGGCGATCCGCCCAATAGCTTTGGTGATAGATCCTGTGTGGCTCCTGCTCCTAGCACCTAGTGTAACTTTCGACACTCTTGGGGGTCAATGGGTGATGCATCGAATGCTCTACAGCTCTCCGAATAAGCAGCTTCCCTTGTAGCTCCTTGGAAACCTTAGGCGATCTTGGAACCCTCGCCAAGAGAGTTTGGCGAGTCGCTGAAGTGGTTTTCAGCTCGCCAAATGGAGCAACGTCTTCACTTACTCCTCCTTGCTTCGTTAGACCTCCCACACTCCAAGCTACCATCCACACATGGTGTTGCTCAACTGGTAGCTCCTTCAAAGCACATTTGTTACCAAGTAAGGCTTGGAATCCCCTCTTTGGCATCATCTCAAGCCCAAGAGCCTCCATCCTTGTGAATAATCCATCAATACGTTGAAGTTCGTGAGTCGATGGCTTTGAGGCAATCTGGATTGCATCATATATGGTAGGTGATAGTTGAACTATTTTTCAAATTATGTTATGTGTTCATATTAACTATTTCATTAGTTATGATTGACTTTTCTCTGTGTGTGGGTTCCATGAGTGAACCGAATTTATTCTTTATTTGGTATTCATCACATGTTTGTCCATGGCCAAATTAATGTGTTAAATGCGGGATGATTCTTGTGTAGACCAGAAATTACAAGTCAAACACCGTAGATGATACTTTTGGGATCTTTGGATGGTCCGAGTTATTTAAGAGTGTATTGTTGAATTATATGTTGGGTTAAGTCAAGAGAGATAGGTAAGAGTTTCATGGACAGTCCACTAAATTGTCTAAGGGCTAAGGGCCAGGGTGTTGGCAGGGGTCATAGGAGAGGGAATTGACTGATTAATAGAGTTAGTTTGAGATTTGAATTTAGGAAATGGAATTAATAGGGAAGTTTTGGTGTTGGTCGGACGAGTGGTGTTGGAAATTCTTCATGTAAAAAAAGAGCTAGGTTATGATAAGATAGGGGTGTAATGGCTTCCAACGGTAGAGTTCGCAATAAAAGGAGGTAGGAATACTTTGGATAAAGTGTGTTCAGAGGTGGTATTACTTGGTAGTAAGGGATGTGGTTAAAGGATCAAGGGTATGTATCTCCAAGTTATATGTTTCTTCTGAATATTAACATGATGTTATGTGGTGGATTCGAATTTACAAATGATGTCTATCAGTACGTGTTGTATGTATTAATACTACTCATGCCACTTGGCATAGTCTTGTTGCAAGGTCAGTGATGTTTCTCAAGTGAATACGATGATAATATTTGACAATTTCTACTCATCCTTCCCTTAGGGTGGGAGTTGTATCTTATTTTCAGATATTGTATTCTCTTAGAAAATCTTGTACCTGGTTAGAGTAATTCCTAAGGAGGGTCCCCTGTAATTTCAAAGGCTTTTTATTTTGATCAACTTGGGAGTAATTTTGTATTTAAATAAGGTGATAAAGTGATATTCATTTACTTCTGCATTAACAATTTTAAATTGAATGGTAAGGGTTCTCCTATCTAGGTGTTTAAGTAGGTGTTCGCACAACATGGTAAGTTGGATCGTGACAATTTGGTATCGGAGCGTAGGTCATCGATCTCTCAGTAGAAGAGCAAATATCGAATAGAGTCCTGAGAATTGGTGTGTTAACATCCGCATTTGATCTTCAGGGAGGTATGAAGCATTCTGAGAAATAGTTTCACTTCTTCACTCCTTTTGTGCAGTATGTAGGGGTGTGCATCAGTTGGTTCGGTTCGATTTTATGTACTACTGACTCAGTTAATCAGTTTTCAATTTTTAAATACACTAAACCAATAAGATATTCTTTATCAGTTTTTGGTCCTCAACGATTCGATTTTTAATTTACCCAATAGAAAAATGCTCATAAAATAAATATACGACTTCTCACTTCTTTAAAATTTGGCGTGATACAGTGAAACAAGAAAATCAATGATAAATACTTTGATATTGTAAAACAAGAAATATAATGAGAAATTGCATCAATAAGAGTAGATGTAGTATGAAAGCTACAATTACATGTTACAATACAAACATAATATGGAATTTCTGATATGAAGTAGAAGTATTGTGAAGTGTGAAGTGTGTAGACTATAGTGTAGACTGTAGAGTACTAATACAGTGTCTGGTTCTATTAAATTATTACTATTTAACATTTATGAAGGGTAAAGTAGTAAATTACTATCGTCTCAATGGATTATCGATTTACCCAATAACCCAATACTAAAAATCAATATCGAATCGATAACCCAATAATTTTTTTATAAATTCATTAAAAGTATGTTAACCCAATAATCCAGTAATATTATTTTTGGTTCAATTTATTGATCGGTTTTATTTTTGCACACCCCTAACAGTATGTCCTTTTTTGTATGGGTTAAGTCCAATATGTATCTCTGGATTTCAATTGGTATCTCAACGAAGTGAAGTAGATGTCGTTGTCACGACTAAAATGACACAAGCAAGAAAAGTTGAAATCGAGAAGGTTCTAATTGGTAGCTAGCCCTAGAGACTATGTAAATGCATGGATGATCGGCTAATGGTCATCCATGAAACGATTAAAAAGTAATGAACATGATTTTATTCAGTGACAAAACTTGATGATTGTGATTATGTGTAGGATATTGCCTGAAAAATGCAAAAAGTGTGAAGTGTACTTTTTTGTATGACTATGAAATTGTAATCCGAGAAAAGGCCATAAAAGGGTTAGTGTGTTGGTTTAGAAATAATTTGTAATTTTGTTAAGTTGAGTTGGTGTTAAATTTTTCGGCATGTATTTATCATGGATAAGGAACAAGGATGAATAGTGATAGTAAGAAAACTTTGATTTAAGGACAGTCGGTATTGGTTGGGAACCATAGGGAAAATGGCTATTTTTGTATGATAGTGAGAATGTGATATGATGAACAATTTTTCTAAAGTGCTACAAGATTGATTTTACGTTAAGGTGGTGCAAGATTCTTATTTATGCATTGTTGGGGCTAGTCTTGAGGTATCATTTAATGAGGATTGAGAAATGACGGAACCTTGCGAAAAATTTCAATTTCTGGGCTCACCTCGTCGAGGCCACCATAGCGAGGCTGGCCAACTACGGTGATCCTGCTATGGCGGGATTTTTTTTTTCTATAGAGGAGGCCACTGTAGCGGCGTTTTTGCCGCTATAGCAGGAAGGTCGGGACATAATCTCGGCCATGTCTTCCCTTGATTTATTTTTAATTCCCTGGTTTAACTGGACCCAAAATGTTTCACCTATCAATATAATTGATATTTTTTTCTTTTTCTTTATTTTTTTATTTCTCACTTTTTTCTCTTCATTTTTTTCCTTCTCAAATTACGCAGGAAATTGAAGATTATCTGCTTAGTTTGCTTCATTTTGCATTGAATGTAAGTCTTTATGTTTACATCGCATTTTCATACGCAACTTCAGATCATTCTCGTCGTTATAAATATGATTCAAGATTATATTTGACATTATAAAAATAGTTTCCCTCAAGACCTAATCACAAAAGATAACTTGATTTCTCAAATTTTAAAGAAATTAAACCTTGAACAACTGGAAATTAACAAGAAGTTAGAATGTTCTTACCTTTTTGGGTTGATTTCGTTCAAGAGAGGAGATGATTTATTTTTTAAAATCTTTAATGGTTTCTTAGTAAGAATTGGGAAAGATGATGTATTTAAAGAGTAAGTAATTAAATAATAGAGAAATAATTGACATGTAACGCTTTTAAATTCGTTTTGAAAGAAAAGCTTCTCATTCACGCTCGTCATCTGCAAACAAACATAGGGAGAAAACGGGTCAAAATGATATATTTACAAAGGTATTTAATACTTTTGTGGGGTGATAGGATGACCACAAAGTTAAGGTGTCTTTTCGTAAATTCAGGACAACTTTTGGTGTCACTTTATGTCTTTTCTCATCTTAATATTCATATGTGTATTCAGATTCATATATCTAAATAAAATGCTCAGATATGCATTCAGTTTCAAACTTCTTAATCTTATCAAAAAAACAAATGAGGCCTTAATGGGTCTGAATATATTTGGATGATTAAGATTTATAACAAAGTCGGAACATCATTAGATGTCTAGTCAAAGATTTCTATAAAGGTAACAGTTCATTGATTCCATCCATTTACCGCTACCATCACCGCCCACTATTCGCAACTACCGTCGTAGTCCCCCAACATTATCAACTACCACTATCAAAAGCCACCATCATTTGCCACATCACTACAATAAGTTGTCACCGCCACAAGGCACCATTACAATCAATCACCATTACTACAACAACCACCAATCACTACCATCAATTGTCATTATATATCGTCAATCATTGTCATTAGTCACCACCACTATTTGCTATCACTCTCATCTATCACAACTATTTGATGTCACTACCAACTACCACCATCAACCATTACTATTAATCATGCTCACAACTAATTACTACTCATACCACCACCATTAGCCAATATCATTCCCAATCGGCACCCACAACCGTCATCATTAGCCATCTCCTCCACCAACAACCATATAAATGATGTTAATTATTTTGTATTCAATTTTTTACAACATTTTAATATTTAAATGTGTATTCAAATTCAGATATCTAAATCTTAATACACATCTCAATATTCGAATTCTGACGTTCTAACCTTAATAAAAATAAATGAGACCTAGTTAAGCCTTGATAAGCCAAAAGCAAGAGGACGAATAAATTTTAACTCCCATGTGTGGTTAATTATACAATCATCTAAGTCATTCTACTATTGCTCTCAAGACCAAAAAAGCTATAAAAGGTAGGACATTAATCGCAATACAAGTTACGCCAGATCAAAGTTTGCACAATTAAACTAAATGGAATAACAATGGATCAAAAGGTTGAACATGAAAAGTGCACATAGATTATAAAATCATACTTCAAATATCAAGTGCAGACGAATAGTTTTACATGAGTAGTGATACGTCCAAATTACACCTCTCGAAAGAAGTATAAGCGGTCGTTGTCAAATAAAGAACCTAACTTTTAGGTTAGGATCGATCCCACGAGGAATATGGTTTAGACTTAGGCTAACTTACGATTATCTACGTTCAGTCAAACTATTTCCGAAAAAAAGAAAAAAGGGGGATTTGTAAACAAAATAACAGTTTGTTGATTTGTATCAATAAGTAACAACTAAACGGGATTCGCAATTTGAGATATCAATATGAGATGAAAATTAGGGCATAGGTGTTACCCACAAGTTCTTAACGCAGTATTCCTAATAATAGTAACTCTATCCTAGTGTTAACATGCAAAGTTGATAAGTTAGGTATCCCTAAGTGATTGGTCCTCCAAGTAGGGAATTTCACCACGCAACTTGGTCCGTCTACGGGTGTATGCTTTACAAACCCTTACCCTTAACCCCAGATTAGCCTTCACACTATTAGGGTCAGGCTATTAGATAGCGGCTAAACACGTCTAAATCTCCGTTGTTTAATCCCTTTCTCATTTGTTACCTCCTTATCCGGCAAGTAGGAATGAGGCTAGTTCTAACGTTGCGCACCGCTAGAAAGCATTCTAAACGAAAGGATTAACAATACATGCATCAACACTATTTTAGAATTATGATATTGATAGTCATACATTGTTAATTACTCATGGTTCCCACAACCTTAGTTGTGGATTTAGCTACTTATGCTTGAGAGTTCACAATTCATGTTAGGGTTAATAAGATAAATCATGAACTTACAATTAGAATAGATGGATATCGTAATCTTGAATTGAAAATCAAACGCAAATATCATAAACAAAGCTTTGAGAATTAATTGTCGAAAATGTTTGCAAAATAATCCTCAAAATAGAAACAAAATATCCCAAAAAGTCTAACAACCCAAAAACGAAAAATACAACTTATATTTATAGAAACTATATCCTAAACCAAATAGGAAAAGAAAATATAGGAAAATTCGGTCTGAGCAGTTTCGATCGACGGCAGCAAACGACGGACCGTGGATCAGCCAACGGTCCGTGAGTCTCCTCCGTGGTTCCGTAGTTGGCCAAGATTCTTAGTCTTCAATCGACGGTCATCACCTACAGTCCGTAGGTCTATGCACGATACGTCCTGTCTCTCCGTTGTTCAAGTACTGGAACTCCTCTTCTCTGATTCAATCGACGATTAGCATCCACGATCCGTCATTTGCATCTGTGGTTCACACTTTGGTCGGACTTCCTTGAACAATTGACCCACGACTCCCACCAACGGCTCGTCAAGTGAATGACGGCTCGTGAGTAAGCTCGTAGGTTGCCAAATTCCTGCTGGTTCAGCTACATTCAACTTCAACTGCTTCAAATCGATTTCCTGCAAAATTAGGCCAAACATCATCATATCTAATAACAAAAATGCCTAAGACGCACACAAACTTCAAGTATAATGCATCAAAAATACCGTAAACTCACGGTACATCAAGTAGTAATTTACTACATTCTCCCGTTGCACTTATGAGAGCCACATCTACCATTCTCTCTCTTCAAATTGCCATTTGTATCATGAACATGGACAATCCGGTGGTTGTAGTGATAAGTAAGCTCCTCCAATGGAGAAATACTTTTGGAAGCGAAAAACATTATGTGAGGTACTCTTTTATCACCATGGTCATACATGACATTTTGAGCACAAAGGTTTGGTGAGCAACTATGATTCATAAATCTACCAACATTCCCATATATTGATGCATCAATAGTAAATCCATCTTCATCCTTCCTTTTAAAAGAATTTGACTCGACTTTACTACTTACAACCTTCCTTTCGGGGATATATTCATTATAGTTGCCAACATCAAAGAAGTACTCATCATAATCCATTCTAATTTTGGCTTCCTTATGATCAAGCAATTCTCCTATATATTCACAAATAAAACTTCCGGGTGCAATATAATCTGATGACCTCAAACCCCATCCTTTCGATTTGGTTTTGAAAACCTCGAAATGGTACCGAAGACCATGTTGGCTAACCCTATTTTTGCAAGATGGAGGACATTTGCAATATGGACCACACTCATGAACAAGAGGCTTTGCTTTAAGAATAGAGCTTCTTGGGTTGAATGGAAACTCGTCTCCGTTCTTAGAAGCACAAGAGCACTGCTCAAAAGTCGAGCATCTACTTGTGCAACTGCAACCTTGAGGCCTAATGATATAATACCAATCAGGATATTGCATGTTAGTAATGTATGTGAAATGTGGGGGTCTCTCATCATCTATTTCATTGATAACGGGGATTGGTATATTCTCCTTCCCTTGCGAGACATCATACTCCATAACAAACTTTGTCTGCATAGTAGATTTTGTTGTCTTGTTAACATTTTCACAAATATGATTGACATTGACTAACTGAGTAAGTTCTGGTTGGCCAAGATTTCTCTGCAGTTCAAACTTGAAAACGTATTTTCCAGTTGGACCTCTTTCTTGCCAACACTTAGTCACAGTGTACAAACCATAGTAAATGTATTTTCCCTCGGCATTTTCACCATTAACTCTTGGACGACCTGAATATCCCAAATCCATTGAGTTCTTCAAGGCAAGATTATCCCTTTCAAGCTTCTGATCTTCCACTTTCGCATTAACAGATACTCTAGGATTCCCTCCTTGACCTACATAAATGAACTTTTGAGAAGATATGGTCTCATTCTCGTATAGACCAGAATCAACAATGCTAGTTGCAACATTTTTTCTATTAATATTCACATAATCGATACCCCTAAAAATTTTGTGATGTAGTCCGACCATAGCAAGTTCTACCTTGAAACGGAATTGATCACCAATTTCAACTCCAGGAGCATGGCCAAAGGCCCACTCAGAATTTACCCACTTTCCTTGTTTTCTCAAAATCATTGCAGCCTTTATATTGATTGTTCTTTTAGAGCGTCTTCCTTGTTCGTCTGCTTTCTTTTCTCGCAAAAGCTTAGTATATTCATCGGCAAAAAGTTTGAGAATCTCTCTAACTGGTTTTCATTTCTGAATATGCTCATATTCAGAAATAGTGGGCAATTTAGATCCATTTATAATACGCCCACCGTTTGAAAACCATTCACATCTTGAATAAACTGATGAAATTTTGGGAACATTCAACTTATGATTAATCAAGACATCATGTTGTTGAACACTGTTTCCATTGTTTTGACGAACAGATGGACGACAATTTTCAGGAAAATTGTTGATATCAACTCTTGGGCGCTTAAATACCGATAGAGATCTAGTATCAATCATTTGATGAAATTTCTTCTTCCGTAACTTCTTTGAGGTACTTGTTTCTACCGGCACAAATGACATCTACAAGTAGGCACAACATAAAATTCATCCTATAAATCCAATGTAATAGCAAACAATTTTACAAAAACACAAACACATCATTACATGATTATTAACACTGACACGACAAGGCGTTATGAATGTTTGAATCAAACTGGAAAAAAAAATGTTACATTCAAAGCAAAAAAAAAACACATCATGAAACAAAAATAAGAAGAGTACTGAAACTCATATTAGGGCTAAAGGAGAGCAAAATTCTGAAATCGTTTGAATTGGGGGGCGGGGGGGGGGGGGGGATTAGTATCATAGAAAGAGTCGAAGTAGAAACAATTAACACCCCCCAT